>CAKAJE020000532.1:0-116770 GCA_916610135.2 Macropis europaea | reverse complement strand
AATTTTTTTTTTTTTCTCTCACATTTGTTCAATTTACGTCGCCCCTATTTCAGATAGCGTATTGGGCTAAGCGGCATCTCAAAGCGCATGAAATGGCGAATACAATGCACTATTAAACTTCTAGGCTAGGGCGAACAGAGACCCGATTAGATCATTTTACATTATGGTTAATAAAAGAATTCAGCGAAATTCTATCACATTTGTTCAACTTCCGTCGCTCCTATTTCAGATGGCGTATTGGGCTAAGCGGCATCTCAAAGCGCATGAAATGACGAGTAAAATGCACTATTAAAATTCTATGATAGGTCAATCAGAGACCCGATTAGATCATTTTATATTATGGTTAATTTAAGAATTCAGCAAAATTCCATCACATTTGTTCAATTTACGTCGTTCCTATTTCAGATAGCGTACTGGGCTAGGCAGCATCTTAAAGCGCGTGGAATGACGAGTGAAATGCACTATTAAACTTCTAGGGTAAGGCAAACAAAGACCCGATTAAATCATTTTATATTATGGTTAATTTAAGAATTCAGCGTAATTCTATCACATTTGTTCAATTTACGTCGTTCCTATTTCAGATAGCATACTGGGCTAGGCGGCATCTTAAAGCGCGTGGAAGGGCGAGTAAAATGCACTATTAAACTTCTATGATAGGGCAATCGGAGACCCGATTAGATCATTTTATATTTTGGTTAATATAAGAATTCAGCAAAATTCTATCACATTTGTTCAATTTACGTCGTTCCTATTTCAGGTAGCTTATTGGGCTAAGCGGCATCTCAAAGCGCATGAAATGACGAGTGAAATGCACTATTAAACTTCTATGGTAGGGCGAACAGAGACTCGATTAGATCATTTTACATTAATGTTAATATGAGAATTCAGCGAAATTCTATCATATTTGTTCAATTTACGTCGCTCATATTTCAGATAGCGTATTGGGCTAAGCGGCATCACAAAGCGCATGAAATGGCGAATAAAATGCACTATTAAACTTCTAGGCTAGGGCGAACAGAGACCCGATTAGATCATTTTATATTATGGTTAATTTAAGAATTCAGCAAAATTCTATAACATTTGTTCAATTTACGTCGCTCCTATTTCAGATAGCGTACTGGGCTAGGTGGCATCTTAAAGCGCGTGGAATGGCGAGTAAAATGCACTATTAAACTTCTATGGTAGGGCGAACGGAGACCCGATTAGATCATTTTACGTTAAGGTTAACATAAGAATTCACGGAAATTCTATCACGTTTGTTCAATTTACGTCGCTCCTATTTCAGATAGCGTATTGGGCTATGCGGCATCTCAAAGCGCATGCAATGGCGAGTAAAATGCACTATTAAACTTCTAGGGCAGGGCAAACAAAGACCCGATTAAATCATTTTATATTATGGTTAATTTAAGAATTCAGCGTAATTCTATCGCATTCGTTCAATTTACGTCGCTCCTATTTCAGGTAGCGTATTGGGCAATGCGGCATCTCGAAGCGCATGAAATGGCGAGTATAATGCACTGTTAAACTTGTAGGATAAGGCAAACAGAGACCCGATTAGATCATTTCATATTACGGTTCATATAAGAATGCGGCGTAATTCTATTACATTTGTTCAACTTACGTCGCTCCTATTTCAGATAGCGTACTGGGCTAGGCAGCATCTTAAAGCGCGTGGAATGACGAGTGAAATGCACTATTAAACTTCTAGGGTAGGGCAAACAGAGACACGATTAGATCATTTTATATAATGATTAATTTAAGAATGCAGCGAAATTCTATCACATTTGTTCAATTTAGGTCGCTCCTATTACAGATAGCGTATTGGGCTAAGCGGCATCTGAAAGCGCATGAAATGGCGAGTAAAATGCTCTATTAAACTTCTAGGGTAGAGCAAACAGAGACCCGATTAGATCATTTTATATTATGGTTAATTTAAGAATTCAGCAAAATTCTATCACATTTGTTCAATTTACGTCGTTCCTATTTCAGATAGCGTACTGGGCTCGGCGGCATTGTAAAGCGCGTGGAATGGCGAGTGAAATGCACTATTAAACTTCTATGGTAGGGCGAACAGAGACCCGATTAGATCATTTTATATTATGGTTAATTTTGAGAATTCAGCAAAATTCTATCACATTTGTTCAATTTACGTCGCTCTTATTTCAGATAGCTTATTGGGCTTAGCGGCATCTCAGAGCGCATGAAGTGACGAGTGAAATGCACTATTAAACTTCTAGGGTAGGGCAAACAGAGACCCGCTTAGATCATTTTATATTATGGTTAATTTAAGAATTCAGGAAATTCCATCACATTTGTTCAACTTACGTCGCTCCTATTTCAGATAGCGTATTGGGCTATGCGGCATCTCAAAGCGCATGAAATGGCGAGTACAATGCACTATTATACTTCTAGGGCAGGGCAAACAAAGACCCGATTAAATCATTTTATATTATGGTTAATTTAAGAATTCAGCGTAATTCTATCACATTCGTTCAATTTACGTCGCTCCTATTTCAGGTAGCGTATTGGGCAATGCGGCATCTCGAAGAGCATGAAATGGCGAGTATAATGCACTGTTAAACTTGTAGGATAAGGCAAACAGAGACCCGATTAGATCATTTTATATTACGGTTAATATAAGATTTCGGCGTAATTCTATTACATTTGTTCAACTTACGTCGCTCCTATTTCAGATAGCGTACTGGGCTAGGCGGCATCTTAAAGCGCGTGGAATGGCGAGTAAAATGCACTATATAAACTTCTATGATAGGGCAATCAGAGACCCGATTAAATCATTTTATATTATGGTTAATTTAAGAATGCAGCGTAATTCTATCACATTCGTTCAATTTACGTCGCTCCTATTTCAGGTAGCGTATTGGGCAATGCGGCATCTCGAAGCGCATGAAATGACGAGTGAAATGCACTATTAAACTTCTAGGGTAGGGCAAACAGAGACCCGATTTGATCATTTTACATTAATGTTAATATAAGAATTCAGCAAAATTCTATCACATTTGTTCAATTTACGTCGCTCCTATTTCAGATAGCGTACTGGGCTAGGCGGCACCTTAAAGCGCGTGGAATGGCGAGTAAAATGCACTACTAAACTTCTATGATAGGGCAATCAGAGACCCGATTAGATCATTTTATATTTTGTTTAATATAAGATTTCAGGGAAATTCTATCACATTTGTTCAATTTACGTCGCTCCTATTTCAGATAGCTTATTGTGCTTAGCGGCATCTCAAAGCGCATGAAGTGACGAGTGAAATGCACTACTAAACTTCTAGGGTAGGGCAAACAGAGACCCGATTAGATCATTTTATATTATGGTTAATTTAAGAATTCAGCAAAATTCCATCACATTTGTTCAACTTACGTCGCTCCTATTTCAGATAGCGTACTGGGCGGCATCTTAAAGCACGTGGAATGGCGAGTAAAATGCACTACTAATCTTCTATGATAGGGCAATCAGAGACCCGATTAGAACATTTTATATTTTGTTTAATATAAGATTTCAGGGAAATTCTATCACATTTGTTCAATTTACGTCGCTCCTATTTCAGACAGCGTATTGGGCTAAGCGGCATTTCAAAGCGCATGAAATGGTGAGTAAAATGCACTATTAAAGTTCTAGGGTAGGGCAAACAGAGACCCGATTAGATCATTTTATATTATGGTTAATTTAAGAATTCAGCGAAATTCTATCACATTCGTTCAATTTACGTCGCTCCTATTTCAGATAGCGTATTGGGCAAAGCGGCATCTCAAAGCGCATGACATGCCGAGTAAAATGCACTATTAAACTTCTAGGGTAGGGTAAGCAGAGGCCCGATTAGATCATTTTATATTATGGTTAATTTAAGAATTCAGCAAAATTCTATCACATTCGTTCAATTTAGGTCGCTCCTATTTCAGATAGCGTACTGAGCTAGGCGGCATCTTAAAACGCGTGGAATGGCGAGTAAAATCCACTATTAAACTTCTAGGCTAGGGCGAACAGAGACCCGATTAGATAATTTTATATTTTGGTTAATATAAGAATTTAGCGAAATTCTATCACATTTGTTCAATTTACGTCGCTCCTATTTCAGATAGCTTATTGGGCTTAGCGGCATCTCAAAGCGCATGAAACGACGAGTGTAATGCACTATTAAACTTCTAGGGTAGGGCAAACAGAGACCTGATTAGATCATTTTACATTATGGTTGATAAAAGTATTCAGCGAAATTCTATCACATTTGTTCAATTTACGTCGCTCCTATTGCAGATAGCGTATTGGGCTAAGCGGCATCTCAAAGCGCATGAAATGACGAGTGAAATGCACTATTAAACTTCTAGGGTAGGGCGAACAAAGACCCGATTAGATCATTTTACATTAAGGTTAATATAAGAATTCAGGGAAATTCTATCACATTTGTTCAATTTACGTCGCTCCTATTTCAGATAGCGTATTGGGCTAAGCGGCATCTCAAAGCGCATGAAATGGCGAGTAAAATGCACTGCTAAACTTGTAGGGTAGGGCAAACAGAGACCCGATTAGATCATTTTATGTTATAGTGAATTTAAGAGTTCAGCGAAATTCTCTCACATTTGTTCAATTTACGTCGCTCCTATTTCAGATAGCGTATTGGGCTAAGCGGCATCTCAAAGCGCATGAAATGGCGAATACAATGCACTATTAAACTTCTAGGCTAGGGCGAACAGAGACCCGATTAGATCATTTTACATTATGGTTAATAAAAGAATTCAGCGAAATTCTATCACATTTGTTCAACTTCCGTCGCTCCTATTTCAGATGGCGTATTGGGCTAAGCGGCATCTCAAAGCGCATGAAATGACGAGTAAAATGCACTATTAAAATTCTATGATAGGTCAATCAGAGACCCGATTAGATCATTTTATATTATGGTTAATTTAAGAATTCAGCAAAATTCTATCACATTTGTTCAATTTACGTCGTTCCTATTTCAGATAGCGTACTGGGCTAGGCGGCATCTTAAAGCGTGTGGAATGGCGAGTACAATGCACTATTAAAATTCTATGATAGGGCAATCAGAGACCCGATTAGATCATTTTATATTTTGGTTAATATAAGAATTCAGCGAAATTCTATCACATTTGTTCAATTTACGTCGCTCCTATTTCAGATAGCGTATTGGGCGAAGCGGCTTCTCAAAGCGCATGAAATGGAGAATAAAATGCACTATTAAATTTCTAGGCTAGGGCGAACACAGACCCGATTAGATCATTTTACATTATGGTTAATAAAAGAATTCAGCGAAATTCTATCACATTTGTTCAATTTACATCGCTCCTATTTCAGATAGCGTATTGGGCTAAGCGGCATCTCAAAGCGCATGAAATGACGAGTAAAATGCACTATTAAACTTCTAGGGTAAGGCAAACAGAGACCCGATTAGATCATTTTATATTATAGTGAATTTAAGAGTTCAGCGAAATTCGCTCACATTTGTTCAATTTACGTCGCTCCTATTTCAGATAGCGTATTGGGCTAAGCGGCATCTCAAAGCGCATGAAATGGCGAATACAATGCACTATTAAACTTCTAGGCTAGGGCGAACAGAGACCCGATTAGATCATTTTACATTAAGGTTAATATAAGAATTCACGGAAATTCTATCACACTTGTTCAATTTACGTCGCTCCTATTTCAGATAGCGTATTGGGCTATGCGGCATCTCAAAGCGCACGAAATGGCGAATAAAAGGCACTATTAAACTTCTAGGGTAGGGCAAACAGCGACCCCATTAGATCATTTTATATTATGGTTAATTTAAGAATTCAGCGAAGTTCTATCACATTTGTTCAATTTACGTCGCTCCTATTTCAGATAGCGTATTGGGCTAAGCAGCATTTCACAGCGCATGAAATGGCGAGCAAAATGCACTGTTAAACTTCTAGGGTAGGGCAAACAGAGACCCGATTAGATCATTTCATATTATGGTTTATTTAAGTATTCACCAAAATTCTATCACATTTGTTCAATTTACGTCGCTCCTATTTCAGATAGCGTATTGGGCTAAGCGGCATCTCAAAGCGCATGAAATAGCGAACAAAATGCACTATTAAGCTTCTAGGCTAGGGCGAACAGAGACCAGATTAGATCATTTTATATTTTGTTTAATATAAGATTTCAGGGAAATTCTATCACATTTGTTCAATTTACGTCGCTCCTATTTCAGATAGCTTATTGTGCTTAGCGGCATCTCAAAGCGCATGAAGTGACGAGTGAAATGCACTACTAAACTTCTAGGGTAGGGCAAACAGAGACCCGATTAGATCATTTTATATTATGGTTAATTTAAGAATTCAGCAAAATTCCATCACATTTGTTCCACTTACGTCGCTCCTATTTCAGATAGCGTACTGGGCGGCATCTTAAAGCGCGTGGAATGGCGAGTAAAATGCACTACTAATCTTCTATGATAGGGCAATCAGAGACCCGATTAGATCATTTTATATTTTGTTTAATATAAGATTTCAGGGAAATTCTATCACATTTGTTCAATTTACGTCGCTCCTATTTCAGACAGCGTATTGGGCTAAGCGGCATTTCAAAGCGCATGAAATGGTGAGTAAAATGCACTATTAAAGTTCTAGGGCAGGGCAAACAGAGACCCGATTAGATCATTTTATATTATGTTTAATTTAAGAATTCAACGAAATTCTATCACATTCGTTCAATTTACGTCGCTCCTATTTCAGATAGCGTATTGGGCAAGGCGGCATCTCAAAGCGCATGACATGCCGAGTAAAATGCACTATTAAACTTCTAGGGTAGGGTAAGCAGAGGCCCGATTAGATCATTTTATATTATGGTTAATTTAAGAATTCAGCAAAATTCTATCACATTCGTTCAATTTAGGTCGCTCCTATTTCAGATAGCGTACTGAGCTAGGCGGCATCTTAAAACGCGTGGAATGGCGAGTAAAATCCACTATTAAACTTCTAGGCTAGGGCGAACAGAGACCCGATTAGATAATTTTATATTTTGGTTAATATAAGAATTTATCGAAATTCTATCACATTTGTTCAATTTACGTCGCTCCTATTTCAGATAGCTTATTGGGCTTAGCGGCATCTCAAAGCGCATGAAATGACGAGTGTAATGCACTATTAAACTTCTAGGGTAGGGCAAACAGAGACCTGATTAGATCATTTTACATTATGGTTGATAAAAGTATTCAGCGAAATTCTATCACATTTGTTCAACTTACGTCGCTCCAATTTCAGATACCGTATTGGGCTAAGCGGCATCTCAATGCGCATGAAATGGCGAGTAAAATGCACCATGAAACTTCTAGGGTAGGGCAAAAAGAGACCCGATTAGATCATTTTATATTATGGTTAATTTAAGAATTCAGCAAAATTCTATCACATTTGTTCAATTTACGTCGCTCCTATTTCAGATAGCGTACTGGGCTAGGCGGCATTTTAAAGCGCGTGGAATGGCTATTAAAATGCACTATTAAACTTCTAGGGTAGGGTAAGCAGAGACCCGATTAGATCATTTTATATTATGGTTAATTTAAGAATTCAGCAAAATTCTATCACATTTGTTCAATTTACGTCGCTCCTATTGCAGATAGCGTATTGGGCTAAGCGGCATCTCAAAGCGCATGAAATGACGAGTGAAATGCACTATTAAACTTCTAGGGTAGGACGAACAAAGACCCGATTAGATCATTTTACATTAAGGTTAATGTAAGAATTCAGGGAAATTCTATCACATTTGTTCAATTTACGTCGCTCCTATTTCAGATAGCGTATTGGGCTAAGCGGCATCTCAAAGCGCAAGAAATGGCGAGTAAAATGCACTATTAAACTTGTAGGGTAGGGCAAACAGAGACCCGATTAGATCATTTTATATTATAGTGAATTTAAGAGTTCAGCGAAATTCTCTCACATTTGTTCAATTTACGTCGCCCCTATTTCAGATAGCGTATTGGGCTAAGCGGCATCTCAAAGCGCATGAAATGGCGAATACAATGCACTATTAAACTTCTAGGTTAGGGCGAACAGAGACCCGATTAGATCATTTTACATTATGGTTAATATAAGAATTCAGCAAAATTCTATCACATTTGTTCAATTTACGTCGCTCTTATTTCAGATAGCTTATTGGGCTTAGCGGCATCTCAGAGCGCATGAAGTGACGAGTGAAATGCACTATTAAACTTCTAGGGTAGGGCAAACAGAGACCCGCTTAGATCATTTTATATTATGGTTAATTTAAGAATTCAGCAAAATTCCATCACATTTGTTCAACTTACGTCGCTCCTATTTCAGTTAGCGTATTGGGCTATGCGGCATCTCAAAGCGCATGAAATGGCGAGTACAATGCACTATTAAACTTCTAGGGCAGGGCAAACAAAGACCCGATTAAATCATTTTATATTATGGTTAATTTAAGAATTCAGCGTAATTCTATCACATTCGTTCAATTTACGTCGCTCCTATTTCAGGTAGCGTATTGGGCAATGCGGCATCTCGAAGTGCATGAAATGGCGAGTATAATGTACTGTTAAACTTGTAGGATAAGGCAAACAGAGACCCGATTATATCATTTGATATTACGGTTAATATAAGAATTCGGCGTAATTCTATTACATTTGTTCAACTTACGTCGCTCCTATTTCAGATAGCGTACTGTGCTAGGCAGCATCTTAAAGCGCGTGGAATGACGAGTGAAATGCACTATTAAACTTCTAGGGTAGGGCAAACAGAGACACGATTAGATCATTTTATATTATGGTTAATTTAAGAATTCAGCGAAATTCTATCACATTTGTTCAATTTACGTCGCTCCTATTTCAGATAGCGTATTGAGCAAAGCGGCATCTGAAAGCGCATGAAATGGCGAGTAAAATGCACTATTAAACTTCTAGGGTAGAGCAAACAGAGACCCGATTAGATCATTTTATATTATGGTTAATTTAAGAATTCAGCAAAATTCTATCACATTTGTTCAATTTACGTCGTTCCTATTTCAGATAGCGTACTGGGCTCGGCGGCATCATAAAGCGCGTGGAATGGCGAGTAAAATGCACTACTAAACTTCTATGATAGGGCGAACAGAGACCCGATTAGATCATTTTACATTAATGTTAATATAATAATTCAGGGAAATTCTATCACATTTGTTCAATTTACGTCGCTCCTCTTTCAGATAGCTTATTGGGCTAAGCGGCATCTCAAAGCGCATGAAATGACGAGTGAAATGCACTATTAAACTTCTAGGGTAGGGCAAACAGAGACCCGATTTGATCATTTTACATTAATGTTAATATAAGAATTCAGGGAAATTCTCTCACATTTGTTCAATTTACGTCTCTCATATTTCAGATAGCGTATTGGGATAAGCGGCATCCCAAAGCGCAAGAAATGCCGAGTAAAATGCACTATTAAACTTCTAGGGTAGGGCAAACAGAGACCCAATTAGATCATTTTATATTATGGTTAATTTAAGAATTCAGCGAAATTCTATCACATTTGTTCAATTTACGTCGCTCCTATTTCAGATAGCGTATTGTGCTTAGCGGCATCTCAAAGCGCATGAAATGACGAGTGAAATGCACTATTAAACTTCTAGGGTAGGGCAAACGGAGACCCGATTAGATCATTTTATATTATGGTTAATTTAAGAATTCAGCGAAATTCTATCACATTTGTTCAATTTACGTCGCTCCTATTTCAGATAGCGTATTGGGATAAGCGGCATCTGAAGGCGCATGAAATGGCGAGTAACATGCACTATTAAACTTCTAGAGTAGGGCAAACAGAGACCCGATTAGATCATTTTATATTTTGTTTAATATAAGATTTCAGGGAAATTGTATCACATTTGTTCAATTTACGTCGCTCCTATTTCAGATAGCGTACTGGGCTAGGCGGCATCTTAAAGCGCGTGGAATGGCAAGTAAAATGCACTACTAAACTTCTATGATAGGGCAATCAGAGACCCGATTAGATCATTTTATATTTTGTTTAATATAAGATTTCAGGGAAATTCTATCACATTTGTTCAATTTACGTCGCTCCTATTTCAGATAGCGTATTGGGCTTAGCGGCATCTCAAAGCGCATGAAATGGCGAACAAAATGCACCATTTAACTTCGAGGCTAGGGCGAACAGAGAACAGATTACATCATTTTATATTTTGGTTAACACAAGACTTCTGCGAAATTCTATCACATTTGTTCAATTTACGTCGCTCCTATTTCAGATAGCTTATTGGGCTTAGCGGCATCTCAGAGCGCATGAAGTGACGAGTGAAATGCACTATTAAACTTCTAGGGTAGGGCAAACAGAGACCCGCTTAGATCATTTTATATTATGGTTAATTTAAGAATTCAGCAAAATTCCATCACATTTGTTCAACTTACGTCGCTCCTATTTCAGATAGCGTATTGGGCTATGCGGCATCTCAAAGCGCATGAAATGGCGAGTACAATGCACTATTAAACTTCTAGGGGAGAGCAAACAGAGACCCGATTAGATCATTTTATATTATGGTTAATTTAAGAATTCAGCAAAATTCTATCACATTTGTTCAATTTACGTCGTTCCTATTTCAGATAGCGTACTGGGCTCGGCGGCATCATAAAGCGCGTGGAATGGCGAGTAAAATGCACTATTAAACTTCTATGATAGGGCGAACAGAGACCCGATTAGATCATTTTGCATTAATGTTAATATAATAATTCAGGGAAATTCTATCACATTTGTTCAATTTACGTCGCTCCTATTTCAGATAGCTTATTGGGCTAAGCGGCATCTGAAAGCGCATGAAATGGCGAGTAAAATGCTCTATTAAACTTCTAGGGTAGAGCAAACAGAGACCCGATTAGATCATTTTATATTATGGTTAATTTAAGACTTCAGCAAAATTCTATCACATTTGTTCAATTTACGTCGTTCCTATTTCAGATAGCGTACTGGGCTCGGCGGCATTATAAAGCGCGTGGAATGGCGAGTGAAATGCACTATTAAACTTCTATGGTAGGGCGAACAGAGACCCGATTAGATCATTTTATATTATGGTTAATTTAAGAATTCAGCAAAATTCTATCACATTTGTTCAATTTACGTCGCTCCTATTTCAGATAGCTTATTGGGCTAAGCGGCATCTCAGAGCGCATGAAGTGACGAGTGAAATGCACTATTAAACTTCTAGGGTAGGGCAAACAGAGACCCGCTTAGATCATTTTATATTATAGTTAATTTGAGAATTCAGCAAAATTCTATAACAATTGTTCAATTTACGTTGTTCCTATTTCAGATAGCGTACTGGGCTAGGCGGCATCTTAAAGCGCGTGGAATGGCGAGTAAAATGCACCATATAAACTTCTATGATAGGGCAATCAGAGAGTCGATTAGATCGTTTTATATTTTGGTTAATATAAGAATTCAGCGAAATTCTATCACATTTGTTCAATTTACGTCGCTCTTATTTCAGATAGCTTATTGGGCTTAGCGGCATCTCAGAGCGCATGAAGTGACGAGTGAAATGCACTATTAAACTTCTAGGGTAGGGCAAACAGAGACCCGCTTAGATCATTTTATATTATGGTTAATTTAAGAATTCAGCAAAATTCCATCACATTTGTTCAACTTACGTCGCTCCTATTTCAGATAGCGTATTGGGCTATGCGGCATCTCAAAGCGCATGAAATGGCGAGTACAATGCACTATTAAACTTCTAGGGCAGGGCAAACAAAGACCCGATTAAATCATTTTATATTATGGTTAATTTAAGAATTCAGCGTAATTCTATCACATTCGTTCAATTTACGTCGCTCCTATTTCAGGTAGCGTATTGGGCAATGCGGCATCTCGAAGAGCATGAAATGGCGAGTATAATGCACTGTTAAACTTGTAGGATAAGGCAAACAGAGACCCGATTAGATCATTTTATATTACGGTTAATATAAGATTTCGGCGTAATTCTATTACATTTGTTCAACTTACGTCGCTCCTATTTCAGATAGCGTACTGGGCTAGGCGGCATCTTAAAGCGCGTGGAATGGCGAGTAAAATGCACTATATAAACTTCTATGATAGGGCAATCAGAGACCCGATTAGATCATTTTATATTATGGTTAATTTAAGAATTCAGCAAAATTCTATCACATTTGTTCAATTTACGTCGCTCCTATTTCAGATAGCTTATTGGGCTAAGCGGCATCTCAGAGCGCATGAAGTGACGAGTGAAATGCACTATTAAACTTCTAGGGTAGGGCAAACAGAGACCCGCTTAGATCATTTTATATTATAGTTAATTTGAGAATTCAGCAAAATTCTATAACAATTGTTCAATTTACGTTGTTCCTATTTCAGATAGCGTACTGGGCTAGGCGGCATCTTAAAGCGCGTGGAATGGCGAGTAAAATGCACCATATAAACTTCTATGATAGGGCAATCAGAGAGTCGATTAGATCGTTTTATATTTTGGTTAATATAAGAATTCAGCGAAATTCTATCACATTTGTTCAATTTACGTCGCTCTTATTTCAGATAGCTTATTGGGCTTAGCGGCATCTCAGAGCGCATGAAGTGACGAGTGAAATGCACTATTAAACTTCTAGGGTAGGGCAAACAGAGACCCGCTTAGATCATTTTATATTATGGTTAATTTAAGAATTCAGCAAAATTCCATCACATTTGTTCAACTTACGTCGCTCCTATTTCAGATAGCGTATTGGGCTATGCGGCATCTCAAAGCGCATGAAATGGCGAGTACAATGCACTATTAAACTTCTAGGGCAGGGCAAACAAAGACCCGATTAAATCATTTTATATTATGGTTAATTTAAGAATTCAGCGTAATTCTATCACATTCGTTCAATTTACGTCGCTCCTATTTCAGGTAGCGTATTGGGCAATGCGGCATCTCGAAGAGCATGAAATGGCGAGTATAATGCACTGTTAAACTTGTAGGATAAGGCAAACAGAGACCCGATTAGATCATTTTATATTACGGTTAATATAAGATTTCGGCGTAATTCTATTACATTTGTTCAACTTACGTCGCTCCTATTTCAGATAGCGTACTGGGCTAGGCGGCATCTTAAAGCGCGTGGAATGGCGAGTAAAATGCACTATATAAACTTCTATGATAGGGCAATCAGAGACCCGATTAAATCATTTTATATTATGGTTAATTTAAGAATGCAGCGTAATTCTATCAAATTCGTTCAATTTACGTCGCTCCTATTTCCGGTAGCGTATTGGGCAATGCGGCATCTCGAAGCGCATGAAATGACGAGTGAAATGCACTATTAAACTTCTAGGGTACGGCAAACAGAGACCCGATTTGATCATTTTACATTAATGTTAATATAAGAATTCAGCAAAATTCTATCACATTTGTTCAATTTACGTCGCTCCTATTTCAGATAGCGTACTGGGCTAGGCGGCACCTTAAAGCGCGTGGAATGGCGAGTAAAATGCACTACTAAACTTCTATGATAGGGCAATCAGAGACCCGATTAGATCATTTTATATTTTGTTTAATATAAGATTTCAGGGAAATTCTATCACATTTGTTCAATTTACGTCGCTCCTATTTCAGATAGCGTATTGGGCTAAGCGGCATCTCAAAGCGCATGAAATGGCGAACAAAATGCACTATTTAACTTCTATGCTAGGGCGAACAGAGAACAGATTAGATCATTTTATATTTTGGTTAACATAAGAATTCTGCGAAATTCTGTCACATTTGTTCAATTTACGTCGCTCTTATTTCAGATAGCTTATTGGGCTTAGCGGCATCTCAGAGCGCATGAAGTGACGAGTGAAATGCACTATTAAACTTCTAGGGTAGGGCAAACAGAGACCCGCTTAGATCATTTTATATTATGGTTAATTTAAGAATTCAGCAAAATTCCATCACATTTGTTCAACTTACGTCGCTCCTATTTCAGATAGCGTATTGGGCTACGCGGCATCTCAAAGCGCATGAAATGGCGAGTACAATGCACTATTAAACTTCTAGGGCAGGGCAAACAAAGACCCGATTAAATCATTTTATATTATGGTTAATTTAAGAATTCAGCGTAATTCTATCACATTCGTTCAATTTACGTCGCCCCTATTTCAGGTAGCGTATTGGGCAATGCGGCATCTCGAAGAGCATGAAATGGCGAGTATAATGCACTGTTAAACTTGTAGGATAAGGCAAACAGAGACCCGATTAGATCATTTCATATTACGGTTAATATAAGAATTCGGCGTAATTCTATTACATTTGTTCAACTTACGTCGCTCCTATTTCAGACAGCGTACTGTGCTAGGCAGCATCTTAAAGCGCGTGGAATGACGAGTGAAATGCACTATTAAACTTCTAGGGTAGGGCAAACAGAGACACGATTAGATCATTTTATATTATGGTTAATTTAAGAATTCAGCGAAATTCTATCACATTTGTTCAATTTACGTCGCTCCTATTTCAGATAGCGTATTGGGCTAAGCGGCATCTGAAAGCGCATGAAATGGCGAGTAAAATGAACTATTAAACTTCTAGGGTAGAGCAAACAGAGAACCGATTAGATCATTTTATATTATGGTTAATTTAAGAATTCAGCAAAATTCTATCACATTTGTTCAATTTACGTCGTTCCTATTTCAGATAGCGTACTGGGCTCGGCGGCATCATAAAGCGCGTGGAATGGCGAGTAAACTGCACTACTAAACTTCTATGATAGGGCGAACAGAGACCCGATTAGATCATTTTACATTAATGTTAATATAATAATTCAGGGAAATTCTATCACATTTGTTCAATTTACGTCGCTCCTCTTTCAGATAGCTTATTGGGCTAAGCGGCATCTCAAAGCGCATGAAATGACGAGTGAAATGCACTATTAAACTTCTAGGGTAGGGCAAACAGAGACCCGATTTGATCATTTTACATTAATGTTAATATAAGAATTCAGGGAAATTCTCTCACATTTGTTCAATTTACGTCTCTCATATTTCAGATAGCGTATTGGGATAAGCGGCATACCAAAGCGCAAGAAATGCCGAGTAAAATGCACCATTAAACTTCTAGGGTAGGGCAAACAGAGACCCAATTAGATCATTTTATATTATGGTTAATTTAAGAATTCAGCAAAATTCCATCACATTTGTTCAACTTACGTCGCTCCTATTTCAGATAGCGTATTGGGCTATGCGGCATCTCAAAGCGCATGAAATGGCGAGTACAATGCACTATTAAACTTCTAGGGCAGGGCAAACAAAGACCCGATTAAATCATTTTATATTATGGTTAATTTAAGAATTCAGCGTAATTCTATCACATTCGTTCAATTTACGTCGCTCCTATTTCAGGTAGCGTATTGGGCAATGCGGCATCTCGAAGAGCATGAAATGGCGAGTATAATGCACTGTTAAACTTGTAGGATAAGGCAAACAGAGACCCGATTAGATCATTTCATATGACGGTTAATATAAGAATTCGGCGTAATTCTATTACATTTGTTCAACTTACGTCGCTCCTATTTCAGATAGCGTACTGTGCTAGGCAGCATCTTAAAGCGCGTGGAATGACGAGTGAAATGCACTATTAAACTTCTAGGGTAGGGCAAACAGAGACACGATTAGATCATTTTATATTATGGTTAATTTAAGAATTCAGCGAAATTCTATCACATTTGTTCAATTTACGTCGCTCCTATTTCAGATAGCGTATTGAGCAAAGCGGCATCTGAAAGCGCATGAAATGGCGAGTAAAATGCACTATTAAACTTCTAGGGTAGAGCAAACAGAGACCCGATTAGATCATTTTATATTATGGTTAATTTAAGAATTCAGCAAAATTCTATCACATTGTTCAATTTACGTCGTTCCTATTTCAGATAGCGTACTGGGCTCGGCGGCATCATAAAGCGCGTGGAATGGCGAGTAAAATGCACTACTAAACTTCTATGATAGGGCGAACAGAGACCCGATTAGATCATTTTACATTAATGTTAATATAATAATTCAGGGAAATTCTATCACATTTGTTCAATTTACGTCGCTCCTCTTTCAGATAGCTTATTGGGCTAAGCGGCATCTCAAAGCGCATGAAATGACGAGTGAAATGCACTATTAAACTTCTAGGGTAGGGCAAACAGAGACCCGATTTGATCATTTTACATTAATGTTAATATAAGAATTCAGGGAAATTCTCTCACATTTGTTCAATTTACGTCTCTCATATTTCAGATAGCGTATTGGGATAAGCGGCATCCCAAAGCGCAAGAAATGCCGAGTAAAATGCACTATTAAACTTCTAGGGTAGGGCAAACAGAGACCCAATTAGATCATTTTATATTATGGTTAATTTAAGAATTCAGCGAAATTCTATCACATTTGTTCAATTTACGTCGCTCCTATTTCAGATAGCGTATTGTGCTTAGCGGCATCTCAAAGCGCATGAAATGACGAGTGAAATGCACTATTAAACTTCTAGGGTAGGGCAAACGGAGACCCGATTAGATCATTTTATATTATGGTTAATTTAAGAATTCAGCGAAATTCTATCACATTTGTTCAATTTACGTCGCTCCTATTTCAGATAGCGTATTGGGATAAGCGGCATCTGAAGGCGCATGAAATGGCGAGTAACATGCACTATTAAACTTCTAGAGTAGGGCAAACAGAGACCCGATTAGATCATTTTATATTTTGTTTAATATAAGATTTCAGGGAATTGTATCACATTTGTTCAATTTACGTCGCTCCTATTTCAGATAGCGTACTGGGCTAGGCGGCATCTTAAAGCGCGTGGAATGGCAAGTAAATGCACTACTAAACTTCTATGATAGGGCAATCAGAGACCCGATTAGATCATTTTATATTTTGTTTAATATAAGATTTCAGGGAAATTCTATCACATTTGTTCAATTTACGTCGCTCCTATTTCAGATAGCGTATTGGGCTTAGCGGCATCTCAAAGCGCATGAAATGGCGAACAAAATGCACCATTTAACTTCGAGGCTAGGGCGAACAGAGAACAGATTACATCATTTTTATATTTTGGTTAACACAAGACTTCTGCGAAATTCTATCACATTTGTTCAATTTACGTCGCTCCTATTTCAGATAGCTTATTGGGCTTAGCGGCATCTCAGAGCGGCATGAAGTGACCAGTGAAATGCACTATTAAACTTCTAGGGTAGGGCAAACAGAGACCCGCTTAGATCATTTTATATTATGGTTAATTTAAGAATTCAGCAAAATTCCATCACATTTGTTCAACTTACGTCGCTCCTATTTCAGATAGCGTATTGGGCTATGCGGCATCTCAAAGCGCATGAAATGGCGAGTACAATGCACTATTAAACTTCTAGGGGAGAGCAAACAGAGACCCGATTAGATCATTTTATATTATGGTTAATTTAAGAATTCAGCAAAATTCTATCACATTTGTTCAATTTACGTCGTTCCTATTTCAGATAGCGTACTGGGCTCGGCGGCATCATAAAGCGCGTGGAATGGCGAGTAAAATGCACTATTAAACTTCTATGATAGGGCGAACAGAGACCCGATTAGATCATTTTGCATTAATGTTAATATAATAATTCAGGGAGAAATTCTATCACATTTGTTCAATTTACGTCGCTCCTATTTCAGATAGCTTATTGGGCTAAGCGGCATCTGAAAGCGCATGAAATGGCGAGTAAAATGCTCTATTAAACTTCTAGGGTAGAGCAAACAGAGACCCGATTAGATCATTTTATATTATGGTTAATTTAAGACTTCAGCAAATTCTATCACATTTGTTCAATTTACGTCGTTCCTATTTCAGATAGCGTACTGGGCTCGGCGGCATCATAAAGCGCGTGGAATGGCGAGTGAAATGCACTATTAAACTTCTATGGTAGGGCGAACAGAGACCCGATTAGATCATTTTATATTATGGTTAATTTAAGAATTCAGCAAAATTCTATCACATTTGTTCAATTTACGTCGCTCCTATTTCAGATAGCTTATTGGGCTAAGCGGCATCTCAGAGCGCATGAAGTGACGAGTGAAATGCACTATTAAACTTCTAGGGTAGGGCAAACAGAGACCCGCTTAGATCATTTTATATTATAGTTAATTTGAGAATTCAGCAAAATTCTATAACAATTGTTCAATTTACGTTGTTCCTATTTCAGATAGCGTACTGGGCTAGGCGGCATCTTAAAGCGCGTGGAATGGCGAGTAAAATGCACCATATAAACTTCTATGATAGGGCAATCAGAGAGTCGATTAGATCGTTTTATATTTTGGTTAATATAAGAATTCAGCGAAATTCTATCACATTTGTTCAATTTACGTCGCTCTTATTTCAGATAGCTTATTGGGCTTAGCGGCATCTCAGAGCGCATGAAGTGACGAGTGAAATGCACTATTAAACTTCTAGGGTAGGGCAAACAGAGACCCGCTTAGATCATTTTATATTATGGTTAATTTAAGAATTCAGCAAAATTCCATCACATTTGTTCAACTTACGTCGCTCCTATTTCAGATAGCGTATTGGGCTATGCGGCATCTCAAAGCGCATGAAATGGCGAGTACAATGCACTATTAAACTTCTAGGGCAGGGCAAACAAAGACCCGATTAAATCATTTTATATTATGGTTAATTTAAGAATTCAGCGTAATTCTATCACATTCGTTCAATTTACGTCGCTCCTATTTCAGGTAGCGTATTGGGCAATGCGGCATCTCGAAGAGCATGAAATGGCGAGTATAATGCACTGTTAAACTTGTAGGATAAGGCAAACAGAGACCCGATTAGATCATTTTATATTACGGTTAATATAAGATTTCGGCGTAATTCTATTACATTTGTTCAACTTACGTCGCTCCTATTTCAGATAGCGTACTGGGCTAGGCGGCATCTTAAAGCGCGTGGAATGGCGAGTAAAATGCACTATATAAACTTCTATGATAGGGCAATCAGAGACCCGATTAGATCATTTTATATTATGGTTAATTTAAGAATTCAGCAAAATTCTATCACATTTGTTCAATTTACGTCGCTCCTATTTCAGATAGCTTATTGGGCTAAGCGGCATCTCAGAGCGCATGAAGTGACGAGTGAAATGCACTATTAAACTTCTAGGGTAGGGCAAACAGAGACCCGCTTAGATCATTTTATATTATGGTTAATTTAAGAATTCAGCAAAATTCCATCACATTTGTTCAACTTACGTCGCTCCTATTTCAGATAGCGTATTGGGCTATGCGGCATCTCAAAGCGCATGAAATGGCGAGTACAATGCACTATTAAACTTCTAGGGCAGGGCAAACAAAGACCCGATTAAATCATTTTATATTATGGTTAATTTAAGAATTCAGCGTAATTCTATCACATTCGTTCAATTTACGTCGCTCCTATTTCAGGTAGCGTATTGGGCAATGCGGCATCTCGAAGAGCATGAAATGGCGAGTATAATGCACTGTTAAACTTGTAGGATAAGGCAAACAGAGACCCGATTAGATCATTTTATATTACGGTTAATATAAGATTTCGGCGTAATTCTATTACATTTGTTCAACTTACGTCGCTCCTATTTCAGATAGCGTACTGGGCTAGGCGGCATCTTAAAGCGCGTGGAATGGCGAGTAAAATGCACTATATAAACTTCTATGATAGGGCAATCAGAGACCCGATTAAATCATTTTATATTATGGTTAATTTAAGAATGCAGCGTAATTCTATCAAATTCGTTCAATTTACGTCGCTCCTATTTCCGGTAGCGTATTGGGCAATGCGGCATCTCGAAGCGCATGAAATGACGAGTGAAATGCACTATTAAACTTCTAGGGTACGGCAAACAGAGACCCGATTTGATCATTTTACATTAATGTTAATATAAGAATTCAGCAAAATTCTATCACATTTGTTCAATTTACGTCGCTCCTATTTCAGATAGCGTACTGGGCTAGGCGGCACCTTAAAGCGCGTGGAATGGCGAGTAAAATGCACTACTAAACTTCTATGATAGGGCAATCAGAGACCCGATTAGATCATTTTATATTTTGTTTAATATAAGATTTCAGGGAAATTCTATCACATTTGTTCAATTTACGTCGCTCCTATTTCAGATAGCGTATTGGGCTAAGCGGCATCTCAAAGCGCATGAAATGGCGAACAAAATGCACTATTTAACTTCTAGGCTAGGGCGAACAGAGAACAGATTAGATCATTTTATATTTTGGTTAACATAAGAATTCTGCGAAATTCTATCACATTTGTTCAATTTACGTCGCTCTTATTTCAGATAGCTTATTGGGCTTAGCGGCATCTCAGAGCGCATGAAGTGACGAGTGAAATGCACTATTAAACTTCTAGGGTAGGGCAAACAGAGACCCGCTTAGATCATTTTATATTATGGTTAATTTAAGAATTCAGCAAAATTCCATCACATTTGTTCAACTTACGTCGCTCCTATTTCAGATAGCGTATTGGGCTACGCGGCATCTCAAAGCGCATGAAATGGCGAGTACAATGCACTATTAAACTTCTAGGGCAGGGCAAACAAAGACCCGATTAAATCATTTTATATTATGGTTAATTTAAGAATTCAGCGTAATTCTATCACATTCGTTCAATTTACGTCGCCCCTATTTCAGGTAGCGTATTGGGCAATGCGGCATCTCGAAGAGCATGAAATGGCGAGTATAATGCACTGTTAAACTTGTAGGATAAGGCAAACAGAGACCCGATTAGATCATTTCATATTACGGTTAATATAAGAATTCGGCGTAATTCTATTACATTTGTTCAACTTACGTCGCTCCTATTTCAGACAGCGTACTGTGCTAGGCAGCATCTTAAAGCGCGTGGAATGACGAGTGAAATGCACTATTAAACTTCTAGGGTAGGGCAAACAGAGACACGATTAGATCATTTTATATTATGGTTAATTTAAGAATTCAGCGAAATTCTATCACATTTGTTCAATTTACGTCGCTCCTATTTCAGATAGCGTATTGGGCTAAGCGGCATCCGAAAGCGCATGAAATGGCGAGTAAAATGAACTATTAAACTTCTAGGGTAGAGCAAACAGAGAACCGATTAGATCATTTTATATTATGGTTAATTTAAGAATTCAGCAAAATTCTATCACATTTGTTCAATTTACGTCGTTCCTATTTCAGATAGCGTACTGGGCTCGGCGGCATCATAAAGCGCGTGGAATGGCGAGTAAACTGCACTACTAAACTTCTATGATAGGGCGAACAGAGACCCGATTAGATCATTTTACATTAATGTTAATATAATAATTCAGGGAAATTCTATCACATTTGTTCAATTTACGTCGCTCCTCTTTCAGATAGCTTATTGGGCTAAGCGGCATCTCAAAGCGCATGAAATGACGAGTGAAATGCACTATTAAACTTCTAGGGTAGGGCAAACAGAGACCCGATTTGATCATTTTACATTAATGTTAATATAAGAATTCAGGGAAATTCTCTCACATTTGTTCAATTTACGTCTCTCATATTTCAGATAGCGTATTGGGATAAGCGGCATACCAAAGCGCAAGAAATGCCGAGTAAAATGCACCATTAAACTTCTAGGGTAGGGCAAACAGAGACCCAATTAGATCATTTTATATTATGGTTAATTTAAGAATTCAGCAAAATTCCATCACATTTGTTCAACTTACGTCGCTCCTATTTCAGATAGCGTATTGGGCTATGCGGCATCTCAAAGCGCATGAAATGGCGAGTACAATGCACTATTAAACTTCTAGGGCAGGGCAAACAAAGACCCGATTAAATCATTTTATATTATGGTTAATTTAAGAATTCAGCGTAATTCTATCACATTCGTTCAATTTACGTCGCTCCTATTTCAGGTAGCGTATTGGGCAATGCGGCATCCCGAAGAGCATGAAATGGCGAGTATAATGCACTGTTAAACTTGTAGGATAAGGCAAACAGAGACCCGATTAGATCATTTCATATGACGGTTAATATAAGAATTCGGCGTAATTCTATTACATTTGTTCAACTTACGTCGCTCCTATTTCAGATAGCGTACTGTGCTAGGCAGCATCTTAAAGCGCGTGGAATGACGAGTGAAATGCACTATTAAACTTCTAGGGTAGGGCAAACAGAGACACGATTAGATCATTTTATATTATGGTTAATTTAAGAATTCAGCGAAATTCTATCACATTTGTTCAGTTTACGTCGCTCCTATTTCAGATAGCGTATTGGGCTAAGCGGCATCTGAAAGCGCATGAAATGGCGAGTAAAATGCACTATTAAACTTCTAGGGTAGTGCAAACAGAGACCCGATTAGATCATTTTACATTATGGTTAATGTAAGAATTCAGCGTAATTCTATCACATTTGTTCAACTTACGTCGCTCCTATTTCAGATAGCGTACTGGGCTAGGCGGCATCTTAAAGCGCGTGGAATGGCGAGTAAAATGCACTACTAATCTTCTATGATAGGGCAATCAGAGACCCGATTAGATCATTTTATATTTTGATTAATATAAGATTTCAGGGAAATTCTATCACATTTGTTGAATTTACGGCGCTCCTATTTCAGATAGCGTATTGGGCTAAGCGGGATCTCAAAGCGCATGAAATGGCGACTAAAATGCACTATTAAACTTCTTGTCTAGGGCGAACAGAGACCCGATTAGATCATTTTACATTAAGGTTAATATAAGAATTCACGGAAATTCTATCACATTTGTTCAATTTACGTCGCTCCTATTTCAGATAGCGTACTGAGCTAGGCGGCACCATAAAGCGCGTGGAATGACGAGTAAAATGCACTACTAAACTTCTATGATAGGGCAATCAGAGACCCGATTAGATCATTTTATATTTTGTTTAATATAAGATTTCACGGAAATTCTATCACATTTGTTCAATTTACGTCGTTCCTATTTCAGATAGCGTATTGTGCTAAGCGGCATCTCAAAGCGCATGAAGTGGCAAGTAAAATGGACTTTTAAACTTCCAGGGTAGGGCAATCAGTGACCCGATTAGATCATTTTATATTATAGTTAATTTAAGAATTCCGCGAAATTCTATCACATTTGTTCAATTTACGTCGCTCCTATTTCAGATAGCGTATTGGGCTAAGCGGCAACTCAAGGCGCATGAAATGGCGAGTGAAATGCACTATTAGACTTCTATGGTAGGGCAATCAGAGACCCGATTAGATCATATTATATTTTGTTTAATATAAGATTTCAGGGAAATTCTATCACATTTGTTCATCTTATGTCGCTCCTATTTCAGATAGCCTACTGACCTAGGCGGCATCTTAAAGCGCGTGGAAGGGCGAGTAAAATGCACTACTAAACTTCTATGATAGAGCAATCAGAGACCCGATTAGATCATATTATATTTTGTTTAATATAAGATTTCAGGGAAATTCTATCACATTTGTTCAATTTACGTCGCTCCTATTTCAGATAGCGTATTGGGCTAAGCGGCATCAGAAAGCACATGAAATGGCGAACAAAATGCACTATTAAACTTCTAGGCTATGGCGAACAGAGATCAGATTAGATCATTTTATATTTTGGTTAACATAAGAATTCTGCGAAATTCTATCACATTTGTTCAATTTACGTCGCTCCTATTTCAGATAGCTTATTGGGCTTAGCGGCATTTCAAAGCGCATGAAGTGACGAGTGAAATGCACTATTAAACTTCTAGGGTAGGGCAAGCGGAGACCCGAGTAGATCATTTTATATTATGGTTAATTTAAGAATTCAGCGAAATTCTATCACATTTGTTCCATTTACGTCGCTCCAATTTCAGATAGCGTATTGGGCTAAGCGGCATCTCAAAGCGCATGAAATGGCGAATAAAATGCACTATTAAACTTCTAGGCTAGGGCGAACAGAGACCCGAGCAGATCATTTTATATTTTGATTAATATAAGATTTCAGGGAAATTCTATCACATTTGTTCAATTTACGTCGCTCCTATTTCAGATAGTGTATTGGGCAAAGCGGCATCTCAAAGCGCATGAAATGACGAGGAAAATGCACTATTAAACTTCTAGGGTAGGGCAAGCAGAGACCCGATTAGATCATTTTATATTATGGTTAATTTAAGAATTCAGCAAAATCCTATCACATTCGTTCAATTTAGGTCGCTCCTATTTCAGATAGCGTATTGGGCTAAGCGGGATCTCAAAGCGCATGAAATGGCGACTAAAATGCACTATTAAACTTCTTGTCTAGGGCGAACAGAGACCCGATTAGATCATTTTACATTAAGGTTAATATAAGAATTCACGGAAATTCTATCACATTTGTTCAATTTACGTCGCTCCTATTTCAGATAGCGTACTGGGCTAGGCGGCACCTTAAAGCGCGTGGAATGACGAGTAAAATGCACTACTAAACTTCTATGATAGGGCAATCAGAGACCCGATTAGATCATTTTATATTTTGTTTAATATAAGATTTCAGCAAAATTCTATCACATTCGTTCAATTTAGCTCGCTCCTATTTCAGATAGCGTGTTGGGCTAAGCGGCATCTCAAAGCGCATGAAATGGCGAGTGAAATGCACTATAAGACTTCTATGGTAGGGCGAACAGAGACCAGATTAGATCATTTTACATTATGGTTAATAAAAGAATTCAGCGAAATTCTATCACATTTGTTCAACTTATATCGCTCCAATTTCAGATAGCGTATTAGGTTAAGCGGCATCTCAAAGCGCATGAAATGACGAGTAAAATGCACTATTAAACCTTTATGCTAGGGCAATCAGAGGCCCGATTAGATCATTTTATATTTTGGTTAATATAAGAATTCAGGGAAATTCTATCACATTTGTTCATCTTATGTCGCTCCTATTTCAGATAGCCTACTGACCTAGGCGGCATCTTAAAGCGCGTGGAAGGGCGAGTAAAATGCACTACTAAACTTCTATGATAGAGCAATCAGAGACCCGATTAGATCATATTATATTTTGTTTAATATAAGATTTCAGGGAAATTCTATCACATTTGTTCAATTTACGTCGCTCCTATTTCAGATAGCTTATTGGGCTTAGCGGCATTTCAAAGCGCATGAAGTGACGAGTGAAATGCACTATTAAACTTCTAGGGTAGGGCAAGCGGAGACCCGAGTAGATCATTTTATATTATGGTTAATTTAAGAATTCAGCGAAATTCTATCACATTTGTTCCATTTACGTCGCTCCAATTTCAGATAGCGTATTGGGCTAAGCGGCATCTCAAAGCGCATGAAATGGCGAATAAAATGCACTATTAAACTTCTAGGCTAGGGCGACCAGAGACCCGAGCAGATCATTTTATATTTTGATTAATATAAGATTTCAGGGAAATTCTATCACATTTGTTCAATTTACGTCGCTCCTATTTCAGATAGCGTATTGGGGTAAGCCGGATCTCAAAGCGCATGAAATGGCGACTAAAATGCACTATTAAACTTCTAGGGTAGGGCAAACAGAGACCCGATTAGATCATTTTATATTATGGTTAATTTAAGAATTCAATAAAATTCTATCACATTTGTTCAACTTACGTCGCTCCTATTTCAGATAGCGTACTGGGCTAGGCGGCAGCTTAAAGCGCGTGGAATGGCGAGTAAAATGCACTACTAAACTTCTATGATAGGGCAATCAGAGACCCGATTAGATCATTTTATATTTTGTTGAATATAAGATTTCAGGGAAATAGTATCACATTTGTTCAATTTACGTCGCTCCTATTCCAGATAGCGTATTCGGCTAAGCGGCATCTCAAAGCGCATGAAATGACGAGTAAAATGCACTATTAAACTTCTAGGTTAGGGCAAGCAGAGACCCGAATAGATCATTTTATATTATGGTTAATTTAAGAATTCAGCAAAATTCTATCACATTCGTTCAATTTAGCTCGCTCCTATTTCAGATAGCGTGTTGGGCTAAGCGGCATCTCAAAGCGCATGAAATGGCGAGTGAAATGCACTATAAGACTTCTATGGTAGGGCGAACAGAGACCAGATTAGATCATTTTACATTCTGGTTAATAAAATAATTCAGCGAAATTCTATCACATTTGTTCAACTTTCGTCGCTCCTATTTCAGATAGCGTATTGAGCTAAGCGGCATCTCGAAGCGCATGAAATGGCGAGTATAATGCACTATTAAACTTCCACGATAAGGAAAACAGATACCCGATTAGATCATTTTATATTACGGTTAATGTAAGAATGCAGCGTAATTCTATCACATTTGTTCAACTTTCGTCGCTCCTATTTCAGATAGCGTATTGAGCTAAGCGGCATCTCGAAGCGCATGAAATGGCGAGTATAATGCACTATTAAACTTCCACGATAAGGAAAACAGATACCCGATTAGATCATTTTATATTACGGTTAATGTAAGAATGCAGCGTAATTCTATCACATTTGTTCAAGTTACGTCGCTCCTATTTCAGATAGCGTACTGGGCTAGGCGGCATCTCAAAGCGCATGAAATGGCGAATAAAATGCACTATTAAACTTCTAGGATAGGGCGAACAGAGACCCGATTAGATCATTTTACATTAAGGTTAATATAAGAATTCAGGGAAATTCTATCACATTTGTTCAATTTACGTCGCTCCTATTTCAGATAGCGTATTGGGCTACGCGGCATCTCAAAGCGCATGAAATGGCGAATAAAATGCACTATTAAACTTCTAGGCTAGGGCGAACAGAGACCCGATTAGATCATTTTACATTCTGGTTAATAAAATAATTCAGCGAAATTCTATCACATTTGTTCAACTTTCGTTGCTCCTATTTCAGATAGCGTATTGGGTTAAGCGGCATCTGAAAGCGCATGAAATGGCGAGTACAATGCACTATTAAACTTCTAGGGTAGGGCAATCAGTGACCCGATGAGACCATTTTATATAATAGTTAATTTAAGAATTCAGCGAAATTCTATCACATTTGTTCAATTTACGTCGTTCCTATTTCAGATAGCGTATTGGGCTAAGCGGCATCAGAAAGCACATGAAATGGCGAACAAAATGCACTATTAAACTTCTAGGCTATGGCGAACAGAGATCAGATTAGATCATTTTATATTTTGGTTAACATAAGAATTCTGCGAAATTCTATCACATTTGTTCAATTTACGTCGCTCCTATTTCAGATAGCTTATTGGGCTTAGCGGCATTTCAAAGCGCATGAAGTGACGAGTGAAATGCACTATTAAACTTCTAGGGTAGGGCAAGCGGAGACCCGAGTAGATCATTTTATATTATGGTTAATTTAAGAATTCAGCGAAATTCTATCACATTTGTTCCATTTACGTCGCTCCAATTTCAGATAGCGTATTGGGCTAAGCGGCATCTCAAAGCGCATGAAATGGCGAATAAAATGCACTATTAAACTTCTAGGCTAGGGCGAACAGAGACCCGAGCAGATCATTTTATATTTTGATTAATATAAGATTTCAGGGAAATTCTATCACATTTGTTCAATTTACGTCGCTCCTATTTCAGATAGTGTATTGGGCAAAGCGGCATCTCAAAGCGCATGAAATGACGAGGAAAATGCACTATTAAACTTCTAGGGTAGGGCAAGCAGAGACCCGATTAGATCATTTTATATTATGGTTAATTTAAGAATTCAGCAAAATCCTATCACATTCGTTCAATTTAGGTCGCTCCTATTTCAGATAGCGTATTGGGCTAAGCGGGATCTCAAAGCGCATGAAATGGCGACTAAAATGCACTATTAAACTTCTTGTCTAGGGCGAACAGAGACCCGATTAGATCATTTTACATTCTGGTTAATAAAATAATTCAGCGAAATTCTATCACATTTGTTCAACTTTCGTTGCTCCTATTTCAGATAGCGTATTGGGTTAAGCGGCATCTCAAAGCGCATGAAATGGCGAGTACAATGCACTATTAAACTTCTAGGGTAGGGCAATCAGTGACCCGATGAGACCATTTTATATAATAGTTAATTTAAGAATTCAGCGAAATTCTATCACATTTGTTCAATTTACGTCGTTCCTATTTCAGATAGCGTATTGGGCTAAGCGGCATCAGAAAGCACATGAAATGGCGAACAAAATGCACTATTAAACTTCTAGGCTATGGCGAACAGAGATCAGATTAGATCATTTTATATTTTGGTTAACATAAGAATTCTGCGAAATTCTATCACATTTGTTCAATTTACGTCGCTCCTATTTCAGATAGCTTATTGGGCTTAGCGGCATTTCAAAGCGCATGAAGTGACGAGTGAAATGCACTATTAAACTTCTAGGGTAGGGCAAGCGGAGACCCGAGTAGATCATTTTATATTATGGTTAATTTAAGAATTCAGCGAAATTCTATCACATTTGTTCCATTTACGTCGCTCCAATTTCAGATAGCGTATTGGGCTAAGCGGCATCTCAAAGCGCATGAAATGGCGAATAAAATGCACTATTAAACTTCTAGGCTAGGGCGAACAGAGACCCGAGCAGATCATTTTATATTTTGATTAATATAAGATTTCAGGGAAATTCTATCACATTGTTCAATTTACGTCGCTCCTATTTCAGATAGTGTATTGGGCAAAGCGGCATCTCAAAGCGCATGAAATGACGAGGAAAATGCACTATTAAACTTCTAGGGTAGGGCAAGCAGAGACCCGATTAGATCATTTTATATTATGGTTAATTTAAGAATTCAGCAAAATCCTATCACATTCGTTCAATTTAGGTCGCTCCTATTTCAGATAGCGTATTGGGCTAAGCGGATCTCAAAGCGCATGAAATGGCGACTAAAATGCACTATTAAACTTCTTGTCTAGGGCGAACAGAGACCCGATTAGATCATTTTACATTAAGGTTAATATAAGAATTCACGGAAATTCTATCACATTTGTTCAATTTACGTCGCTCCTATTTCAGATAGCGTACTGGGCTAGGCGGCACCTTAAAGCGCGTGGAATGACGAGTAAAATGCACTACTAAACTTCTATGATAGGGCAATCAGAGACCCGATTAGATCATTTTATATTTTGTTTAATATAAGATTTCAGCAAAATTCTATCACATTCGTTCAATTTAGCTCGCTCCTATTTCAGATAGCGTGTTGGGCTAAGCGGCATCTCAAAGCGCATGAAATGGCGAGTGAAATGCACTATAAGACTTCTATGGTAGGGCGAACAGAGACCAGATTAGATCATTTTACATTATGGTTAATAAAAGAATTCAGCGAAATTCTATCACATTTGTTCAACTTATATCGCTCCAATTTCAGATAGCGTATTAGGTTAAGCGGCATCTCAAAGCGCATGAAATGACGAGTAAAATGCACTATTAAACCTTTATGCTAGGGCAATCAGAGGCCCGATTAGATCATTTTATATTTTGGTTAATATAAGAATTCAGTGAAATTCTATCACATTTGTTCAATTTACGTCGCTCCTATTTCAGATAGCGTATTGGGCAAAGCGGCATCTCAAAGCGTATGAAATGGCGAATAAAATGCACTATTAAACTTCTAGGGTAGGGCAAGCAGAGACCCGATTAGATCATTTTATATTATGGTTAATTTAAGAATCGAGCGAAATTCTATCACATTTGTTCAACTTACGTCGCTCCTATTTCAGATAGCGTATTGGGCTAAGCGGCAACTCAAGGCGCATGAAATGGCGAGTGAAATGCACTATTAGACTTCTATGGTAGGGCAATCAGAGACCCGATTAGATCATATTATATTTTGTTTAATATAAGATTTCAGGGAAATTCTATCACATTTGTTCATCTTATGTCGCTCCTATTTCAGATAGCCTACTGACCTAGGCGGCATCTTAAAGCGCGTGGAAGGGCGAGTAAAATGCACTACTAAACTTCTATGATAGAGCAATCAGAGACCCGATTAGATCATATTATATTTTGTTTAATATAAGATTTCAGGGAAATTCTATCACATTTGTTCAATTTACGTCGCTCCTATTTCAGATAGCGTATTGGGCTAAGCGGCATCAGAAAGCACATGAAATGGCGAACAAAATGCACTATTAAACTTCTAGGCTATGGCGAACAGAGATCAGATTAGATCATTTTATATTTTGGTTAACATAAGAATTCTGCGAAATTCTATCACATTTGTTCAATTTACGTCGCTCCTATTTCAGATAGCTTATTGGGCTTAGCGGCATTTCAAAGCGCATGAAGTGACGAGTGAAATGCACTATTAAACTTCTAGGGTAGGGCAAGCGGAGGCCCGAGTAGATCATTTTATATTATGGTTAATTTAAGAATTCAGCGAAATTCTATCACATTTGTTCTCATTTACGTCGCTCCAATTTCAGATAGCGTATTGGGCTAAGCGGCATCTCAAAGCGCATGAAATGGCGAATAAAATGCACTATTAAACTTCTAGGCTAGGGCGAACAGAGACCCGACCAGATCATTTTATATTTTGATTAATATAAGATTTCAGGGAAATTCTATCACATTTGTTCAATTTACGTCGCTCCTATTTCAGATAGCGTATTGGGCTAAGCCGGATCTCAAAGCGCATGAAATGGCGAATAAAATGCACTATTAAACTTCTAGGGTAGGGCAATCAGAGACCCGATTAGATCATTTTATATTTTGTTGAATATAAGATTTCAGGGAAATAGTATCACATTTGTTCAATTTACGTCGCTCCTATTCCAGATAGCGTATTCGGCTAAGCGGCATCTCAAAGCGCATGAAATGACGAGTAAAATGCACTATTAAACTTCTAGGTTAGGGCAAGCAGAGACCCGAATAGATCATTTTATATTATGGTTAATTTAAGAATTCAGCAAAATTCTATCACATTCGTTCAATTTAGCTCGCTCCTATTTCAGCTAGCGTGTTGGGCTAAGCGGCATCTCAAAGCGCATGAAATGGCGAGTGAAATGCACTATAAGACTTCTATGGTAGGGCGAACAGAGACCAGATTAGATCATTTTACATTATGGTTAATAAAAGAATTCAGCGAAATTCTATCACATTTGTTCAACTTATATCGCTCCAATTTCAGATAGCGTATTAGGTTAAGCGGCATCTCAAAGCGCATGAAATGACGAGTAAAATGCACTATTAAAGTTCTAGGGTAGGGCAAACAGAGACCCGATTAGATCATTTTATATTATGGTTAATTTAAGAATCGAGCGAAATTCTATCACATTCGTGCAATTTACGTCGCTCCTATTTCAGATAGCGTATTGGGCAAAGCGCCATCTCAAAGCGCATGAAATGACGAGTAAAATGCTCTATTAAACTTCTAGGGTAGGGCAAGCAGAGACCCGATTAGATCATTTTATATTATGGTTAATTTAAGAATTCAGCAAAATCCTATCACATTCGTTCAATTTAGGTCGCTCCTATTTCAGATAGCGTATTGGGCTAAGCGGCACCTCAAAGCGCATGAAATGGCGAATGAAATGCACTACAAGACTTCTATGGTAGGGCAAACAGAGACCAGATTAGATCATTTTACATTCTGGTTAATAAAATAATTCAGCGAAATTCTATCACATTTGTTCAACTTTCGTCGCTCCTATTTCAGATAGCGTATTGAGCTAAGCGGCATCTCGAAGCGCATGAAATGGCGAGTATAATGCACTATTAAACTTCTACGATAAGGAAAACAGATACCCGATTAGATCATTTTATATTACGGTTAATGTAAGAATGCAGCGTAATTCTATCACATTTGTTCAAGTTACGTCGCTCCTATTTCAGATAGCGTACTGGGCTAGGCGGCATCTTAAAGCGCGTGGAATGGCGAGTAAAATGCACCACTAATCTTCTATGATAGGGCAATCAGAGACCCGATTAGATCATTTTATATTTTATTTAATATAAGATTTCAGGGAAATTCTATCACATTTGTTCAATTTACGTCGCTCCTATTTCAGATAGCGTATTGGGCTAAGCGGCAACTGAAAGCGCATGAAATGACGAGTGAAACGCACTATCAAACTTCTAGGATAGAGCGAACAGAGACCCGATTAGATCATTTTACATTAAGGTTAATATAAGAATTCAGGGAAATTCTATCACATTTGTTCAATTTACGTCGCTCCTATTTCAGATAGCGTATTGGGCTACGCGGCATCTCAAAGCGCATGAAATGGCGAATAAAATGCACTATTAAACTTCTAGGCTAGGGCGAACAGAGACCCGATTAGATCATTTTACATTCTGGTTAATAAAATAATTCAGCGAAATTCTATCACATTTGTTCAACTATCGTTGCTCCTATTTCAGATAGCGTATTGGGTTAAGCGGCATCTCAAAGCGCATGAAATGGCGAGTACAATGCACTATTAAACTTCTAGGGTAGGGCAATCAGTGACCCGATGAGATCATTTTATATAATAGTTAATTTAAGAATTCAGCGAAATTCTATCACATTTGTTCAATTTACGTCGCTCCTATTTCGGATAGCGTACTGGGCTAGGCGGCATCCTAAAGGGCGTGCAGTGGCGAGTAAAATGCACTGTTAAACTTCAATGATAGGGCAGTCAGAGACCCGATTAGATCATTTTATATTTTGTTTAATATAAGATTTCAGGGAAATCCTATCACATTTGTTCTATTTACGTCGCTCCTATTTCAGTTAGCGTATTGGGCTAACCGGTATCTCAAAGCGCATGAAATGGCGAATAAAATGGACTATTAAACTTCTAGGGTAGGGCAAACAGAGACCCGGTTAGATCATTTTATATTACGGTTAATATAAGAATTCAGCGTAATTCTATCACAATTCTTCAAATTACGACGCTCCTATTTCAGATAGCGTACTGGGCTGGCCGGCATCTTAAAGCGCGTGGAATGGCGAGTAAAATGCACTATTAAACTTCTATGATAGGGCAATCAGTGACCTGATTAGATCATTTTATATTATAGTTAATATAAGAATTCAGCGAAATTCTATCACATTTGTTCAATTTACGTCGCTCCTATTTCAGATAGCGTATTGGGCTAAGCGGCATCTCAAAGCGCATAAAATGGCGAGTGAAATGCAATACTAAACTTCTAGGATAATGCAAACAGAGACCCGATTAGATCATTTTATGTTTTTGTTAATATAAGAATTCAGCGAAATTCTATCACATTTGTTCAAATTACGTCGCTCATATTTCCGATAGCGTATTGGGCTAAGCGGCATCTCAAAGCGCATGAAATGGCAAGTAAAATGCACTATTAAACTTCTAGGGTAGGGCAATCAGTGACCCGATTAGATCATTTTATATTTCAGTTAATTTAAGAAATCAGCGATATTCTATCACATTTGTTCAATTTACGTCGCTCCTATTTCAGATTGCGTATTGGGCTAAGCGGCATCTCAAAGCGCGTGAAATGGCGAGCAAAATGCACTATTAAACTTCTAGGGTAGGGCAAACAGAGACCCGATTAGATCATTTTGTACTATGGTTAATTTAAGAATTCAGCAAAATTCTATCACGTTTGTTCAATTTACGTCGCTCCTATTGCAGATAGCGTGTTGGGTTAAGCGGCATCTCGAAGCGCATGAAATGGCGAGAATTATGCACTATTAAACTTCTAGGACAATGCAAACAGATACCCGATTAGATCATCTTATATTATGGTTAATATATGAATTCAGCGAAATTCTATCACATTTGTTCAATTTACGTCGCTCATATTTCAGATAGCGTATTGGGCTAAGCGGCATCTCAAAGCGCATGAAATGGCAAGTAAAATGCACTATTAGACTTCTATGGTAGGGCGAACAGAGACCCGATTGGATCATTTTACATTAAGGTTAATATAAGAATTCACGGAAATTCTATCACATTTGTTCAATTTACGTCGCTCCTATTTCAGATTGCGTATTGTGCTAAGCGGCATCTCAAAGCGCGTGAAATGGCGAGCAAAATGCACTATTAAACTTCTAGGGTAGGGCAAACAGAGACCCGATTAGATCATTTTATATTATGGTTAATTTAAGAATTCAGCAAGATTCTATCACATTTGTTGAATTTACGTCGCTCCTATTTCAGATAGCGTACTGGGCTAGGCGGCATCTTAAAGCGCGTGGAATCGCGAGTAAAATGCACTGTGAAACCTCAATGATAGGGCAGTCAGAGACCCGATTAGATCATTTTATATTTTGTTTAATATAAGATTTCAGGGAAATCCTATCACATTTGTTCTATTTACGTCGCTCCTATTTCAGTTAGCGTATTGGGCTAACCGGCATCTCAAAGCGCATGAAATGGCGAGTAAAATGCAATACTAAACTTCTAGGATAAGGCAAACAGAGACCCGATTAGATAATTTTATATTTTTGTTAGTATAAGAATTCAGCGAAATTCTATCACATTTGTTCAATTTACGTCGCTCATATTTCCGATAGCGTATTGGGCTAAGCGGCATCTCAAAGCGCATGAAATGGCGAGTAAAATGCACTATTAAACTTCTAGGGTAGGGCAATCAGTGACCCGATTAGATCATTTTATATTATAGTTAATTTAAGAATTCAGCGATATTCTATCACATTTGTTCAATTCACGTCGCTCCTATTGCAGATAGCGTATTGGGTTAAGCGGCACCTCGAAGCGCATGAAATGACGAGTGAAATGCACTATTAAACTTCTAGGATAGGGCGAACAGAGACCCGATTAGATCATTTTACATTAAGGTTAATATAAGAATTCAGCGAAATTCTATCACATTTGTTCAACTTACGTCGCTCCTATTTCAGATAGCGTATTGGGCTAAGCGGCATCTCAAAGCGCATGAAATGGAGAATAAAATGCACTATTAAACTTCTAGGCTAGGGAGAACAGAGACCCGATCAGATCATTTTACATTATGGTTCATAAAAGAATTCAGCGAAACTCTATCACATTTTTTCAACTTACGTCGCTCCTATTTCAGATAGCGTATTGGGCTAAGCGGCAGCTCAAAGCGCATGAAGTGGCGAGTAAAATGCAATATTAAGCTTCTAGGGTAGGGCAAACAGACACCCGATTAGATCATTTTATATTATGGTTAATTTAAGAATTCAGCAAAATTCTATCACATTTGTTCAATTTACGTCGCTCCTATTTCAGATAGCGTATTGGGCAAAGCGGCATCTCAAAGCGTATGAAATGGCGAATAAAATGCACTCTTAAACTTCTAGGCTAGGGCGAACAGAGACCCGATCAGATCATTTTACATTATGGTTAATAAAAGAATTCAGCGAAATTCTATCACATTTGTTCAACTTACATCGCTCCTATTTCAGATAGCGTATTGGGCTAAGCGGCATCTCAAAGCGCATGAAATGGCGAGTAAAATGAACTATTAGATTTCTATGGTAGGGCGTACAGAGACCCGATTAGATCATTTTATATTATGGTTAATTTAAGAATTCAGCAAAATTCTATCACATTGGTTCAATTTACGTCGCTCCTATTTCAGATACCGTACTGGGCTCGGCGGCATCTTAAAGCGCGTGGAATGGCGAGTGAAATGCACTATTAGACTTCTATGGTAGGGCGAACAGAGACCCGATTAGATCATTTTACATTAAGGTTAATATAAGAATTCAGGGAAATTCTATCACATTTGTTCAATTTACGTCGCTCCTATTTCAGATAGCGTATTGGGCTATGCGGCATCTCAAAGCGCATGAAATGGCGAGTAAAATGCACTTTTAAACTTCTAGGGTATGTCAAACAGAGACCCGATTAGATCATTTTATATTATGGTTAATTTAAGAATTCAGTGAAATTCTATCACTCTTGTTCAATTTACGTCGCTCCTATTTCAGATAGCGTATTGGGCTAAGCGGCATTTCAAAGCGCATGAAATGGCGAGTAAAATGCCCTATTAAACTTCTAGGATAAGGCAAACAGAGACCCGATTATACCATTTTATATTATGGTTAATTTAAGAATTCAGCAAAATTCTATCACATTCGTTCAATTTAGGTCGCTCCTATTTCAGATAGCGTATTGGGCTAAGCGGCATCTCAAAGCGCATGAAATGGCGAGTGAAATGCACTATAAGACTTCTATGGTAGGGCGAACAGAGACCAGATTAGATCATTTTACATTCTGGTTAATAAAATAATTCAGCGAAATTCTATCACATTTGTTCAACTTTCGTCGCTCCTATTTCAGATAGCGTATTGAGCTAAGCGGCAACTGAAAGCACATGAAATAACGAGTGAAATGCACTATTAAACTTCTAGGGTAGGGCGAACAGAGACCCGATTAGATCATTTTACATTAAGGTTAATATAAGAATTCAGGGAAATTCTATCACATTTCTTCAATTTACGTCGCTCCTATTTCAGATAGCGTACTGGGCTAGGCGGCATCTTAAAGCGCGTGGAATGGCGAGTAAAATGCACTACTAATCTTCTATGATAGGGCAATCAGAGACCCGATTAGATCATTTTATATTTTGTTTAATACAAGATTTCAGGGAAATTCTATCACATTTGTTCAATTCGTGTCGCTGATATTTCAGATAGCGTATTGGGCTAAGCGGCATCTCAAAGCGCATGAAATGGCGAGTAAAATGCACTATTAAACTCCTAGGGTAGAGCAAACAGAGACCCGATTAGATCATTTTATATTATGGTTAATTTAAGAATTCAGCAAGATTCTATCACATCTGTTGAATTTACGTCGCTCCTATTTCAGATAGCGTACTGGGCTAGGCGGCATCTTAAAGCGCGTGGAATCGCGAGTAAAATGCACTGTGAAACTTCAATGATAGGGCAGTCAGAGACCCGATTACATCATTTTATATTTTGTTTAATATAAGATTTCAGGGAAATCCTATCACATTCGTTCTATTTACGTCGCTCCTATTTCAGTTAGCGGATTGGGCTGACCGGCATCTCAAAGCGCATGAAATGGCGAATAAAATGGACTGTTAAACTTCTCGGGTAGGGCTAACAGAGACCCGATTAGATCATTTTATATTACGGTTAATATAAGAATTCAGCGTAATTCTATCACATTTCTTCAAATTACGTCGCTCCTATTTCAGATAGTGTACTGGGCTAGGCGGCATCTTAGAGCGCGTGAAATGGCGAGCAAAATGCACTATGAAACTTCTATGATAGGGCAATCAGAGACCCGATTAGATTATTTTATATTTTGGTTAATATAAGAATTCAGCGAAATTCTATCACATTTGTTCAATTTACGTCGCTTCTATTTCAGACAGCGTACTGGGCTAGGCGGCATCTTAAAGCGCGTGGAATGGCGAGTAAAATGCACTATTAACCTTCTGTGATAGGGCAATCAGAGACCAGATTAGATCATTTTATACTTTGGTTAATATAAGAATTCAGCGAAATTCTATCACATTTGTTCAATTTACGTCGCTCCTATTTCAGATAGCGTATTGGGCTAAGCGGCATCTCAAAGCGCATGAAATGACGAGTGAAATGCACTATTTAACTTCTAGGGTAGGGCAAACAGGGACCCGAGTAGATCATTTTATATTATGGTTAATTTAAGAATTCAGCGAAATTCTATCACATTTGTTCAATTTACGTCGCTCCTATTTCAGATAGCGTATTGGGCTAAGCGGCATCTCAAAGCGCATGAAATGGCGTGTAAAATGCACGATTAAACTTCTAGGGTAGGGCAAACAGAGACCCGATTAGATCATTTTATATTTTGGTTAATATAAGAATTCAGCGAAATTCTATCACATTTGTTCAAATTACGTCGCTCCTATTTCAGACAGCTTATTGGGCTTAGCGGCATCTCAAATCGCATGAAATGGCGAACAAAATGCACTATTAAACTTCTAGGCTAGGGCGAACAGAGACCAGATTAGATCATTTTATATTTTGGTTAATATAAGAATTCTGCGAAATTCTATCACATTTGTTCAAATTACGTCGCTCCTATTTCAGATAGCGTACTGGGCTAGGCGGCATCTTAAAGCGCGTGGAATGGCGTGTAAAATGCACTATTAAACTTCTATGATAGGGCAATCAGAGACCCGATTAGATCATTTTATATTTTGGTTAATATAAGAATTCAACGAAATTCTATCACATTTGTTCAATTTACGTCGCTCCTATTTCAGATAGCGTATTGGGAAAAGCGGCATCTCAAAGCGCATGAAATGGCGAGTGAAATGCACTACTAATCTTCTATGATAGGGCAATCAGAGACCCGATTAGATCATTTTATATTTTGATTAATATAAGATTTCAGGGAAATTCTATCACATTTGTTCAATTTATGTCGCTCCTATTTCAGATAGCGTATTGGGCTAAGCCGGATCTCAAAGCGCATGAAATGGCGACTAAAATGCACTTTTAAACTTCTAGGGTAGGGCAAACAGAGACCCGATTAGATCATTTTATATTATGGTTAATTTAAGAATTCAGCAAAATTCTATCACATTTGTTCAACTTACGTCGCTCCTATTTCAGATAGCGTATTGGGCTAAGCGGCATCTCAAAGCACATGAAATGGCGAGTGAAATGCACTATTAAACTTCTAGGGTAGGGCAAACAGAGACCCGATTAGATCATTTTATATTTTTGTTAATATAAGAATTCAGCGAAATTCTATCACATTTGTTCAATTTACGTCGCTCATATTTCCGATAGCGTATTGGGCTAAGCGGCATCTGAAAGCGCATGAAATGGCGAGTAAAATGCACTATTAAACTTCTAGGGTAGGGCAATCAGTGACCCGATTAGATCATTTTATATTATAGTTAATTTAAGAACTCAGCGATATTCTATCACATTTGTTCAATTTACGTCGCTCCTATTTCAGATAGCGTATTGGGCTAAGCGGCATCTCAAAGCGCATGAAATGGCGAACAAAATGCACTATTAAACTTCTAGGCTAGGGCGAACAGAGACCAGATTAGATCATTTTATATTTTGGTTAATATAAGAATTCTGCGAAATTCTATCACATTTGTTCAAGTTACGTCGCTCCTATTTCAGATAGCGTACTGGGCTAGGCGGCATCTTAAAGCGCGTGGAATGGCGTGTAAAATGCACTATTAAACTTCTATGATAGGGCAATCAGAGACCCGATTAGATCATTTTATATTTTGGTTAATATAAGAATTCAACGAAATTCTATCACATTTGTTCAATTTACGTCGCTCCTATTTCAGATAGCGTATTGGGAAAAGCGGCATCTCAAAGCGCATGAAATGGCGAGTGAAATGCACTACTAATCTTCTATGATAGGGCAATCAGAGACCCGATTAGATCATTTTATATTTTGATTAATATAAGGTTTCAGGGAAATTCTATCACATTTGTTCAATTTATGTCGCTCCTATTTCAGATAGCGTATTGGGCTAAGCCGGATCTCAAAGCGCATGAAATGGCGACTAAAATGCACTTTTAAACTTCTAGGGTAGGGCAAACAGAGACCCGATTAGATCATTTTATATTATGGTTAATTTAAGAATTCAGCAAAATTCTATCACATTTGTTCAACTTACGTCGCTCCTATTTCAGATAGCGTATTGGGCTAAGCGGCATCTCAAAGCACATGAAATGGCGAGTGAAATGCACTATTAAACTTCTAGGGTAGGGCAAACAGAGACCCGATTAGATCATTTTATATTTTTGTTAATATAAGAATTCAGCGAAATTCTATCACATTTGTTCAATTTACGTCGCTCATATTTCCGATAGCGTATTGGGCTAAGCGGCATCTGAAAGCGCATGAAATGGCGAGTAAAATGCACTATTAAACTTCTAGGGTAGGGCAATCAGTGACCCGATTAGATCATTTTATATTATAGTTAATTTAAGAACTCAGCGATATTCTATCACATTTGTTCAATTTACGTCGCTCCTATTTCAGATAGCGTATTGGGCTAAGCGGCATCTCAAAGCGCATGAAATGGCGAGCAAAATGCACTATTAAACTTCTAGGGTAGGGCAAACAGAGACCCGATTAGATCATTTTGTACTATGGTTAATTTAAGAATTCAGCAAAATTCTATCACGTTTGTTCAATTTACGTCGCTCCTATTGCAGATAGCGTGTTGGGTTAAGCGGCATCTCGAAGCGCATGAAATGGCGAGTATAATGCACTCTTAAACTTCTAGGATAAGGCAAACAGATACCCGATTAGATCAGTTCATATTATGGTTAATATAAGAATTCAGCGAAATTCTATCACATTTGTTCAATTTACGTCGCTCCTATTTCAGATAGCGTATTGGGCTATGCGGCATCTTAAAGCGCTCGGAATGGCGAGTAAAATGCACTATTAAACTTCTATGCTAGGGCAATCAGAGACCCGATTAGATCATTTTATATTTTGGTTAATATAAGAATTCAGTGAAATTCTATCACATTTGTTCAATTTACGTCGCTCCTACTTCAGATAGCGTATTGGGCAAAGCGGCATCTCAAAGCGCATGAAATGGCGAGTGAAATGCACTATAAGACTTCTATGGTAGGGCGAACAGAGATCAGATTAGATAATTTTACATTCTGGTTAATAAAATAATTCAGCGAAATTCTATCACATTTGTTCAACTTTCGTCGCTCCTATTTCAGATAGCGTATTGAGCTAAGCGGCAACTGAAAGCACATGAAATGACGAGTGAAATGCACTATTAAACTTCTAGGGTAGGGCGAACAGAGACCCGATTAGATCATTTTACATTAAGGTTAATATAAGAATTCAGGGAAATTCTATCACATTTGTTCAATTTACGTCGCCCCTATTTCAGATAGCGTACTGGGCTAGGCGGCATCTTAAAGTGCGTGGAATGGCGAGTAAAATGCACTACTAATCTTCTATGATAGGGCAATTAGAGACCCGATTAGATCATTTTATATTTTGTTTAATACAAGATTTCAGGGAAATTCCAGCACATTTGTTCAATTCGTGTCGCTGATATTTCAGAGAGCGTATTGGGCTAAGCGGTATCTCAAAGCGCATGAAATGGCGAGTAAAATGCACTATTAAACTCCTAGGGTAGGGCAAACAGAGACCCGATTAGATCATTTTATATTATGGTTAATTTAAGAATTCAGCAAGATTCTATCACATTTGTTGAATTTACGTCGCTCCTATTTCAGATAGCGTACTGGGCTAGGCGGCATCTTAAAGCGCGTGGAATCGCGAGTAAAATGCACTGTGAAACTTCAATGATAGGGCAGTCAGAGACCCGATTAGATCATTTTATATTTTGTTTAATATAAGATTTCAGGGAAATCCTATCACATTTGTTCAATTTACGTCGCTCATATTTCAGATAGCGTATTGGGCTAAGCGGCATCTCAAAGCGCATGAAATGGCGAGTAAAATGCACTATTAAACTTCTAGGGTAGGGCAATCAGTGACCCGATTAGATCATTTTATATTATAGTTAATTTAAGAATTCAGCGATATTCTATCACATTTGTTCAATTTACGTCGCTTCTATTGCAGGTAGCGTATTGGGTTAAGCGACACCTCGAAGCGCATGAAATTGCGAGTAAAATGCACTATTAAACTTCTAGGGTAGAGCAAACAGAGACCCGATTAGATCATTTTATATTTTTGTTAATATAAGAATTCAGCGAAATTCTATCACATTTGTTCAATTTACGTCGCTCATATTTCCGATAGCGTATTGAGCTAAGCGGCATCTCAAAGCGCATGAAATGGCGAGTAAAATGCACTATTAAACTTCTAGGGTAGGGCAATCAGTGACCCGATTAGATCATTTTATATTATAGTTAATTTAAGAATTCAGCGATATTCTATCACATTTGTTCAATTTACGTTGCTCCTATTTCAGATACCGTACTGGGCTAGGCGGCATCATAAAGCGCGTGGAATGGCGAGTAAAATGCACTACTAAACTTCTATGATAGGGCAATCAGAGACCCGATTAGATCATTTTATATTGTGTTTAATATAAGATTTCAGGGAAATTCTGTCGCATTTGTTCAATTTACGTCGCTCCTATTTCAGATAGCGTATTGGGCTAAGCGGCATCTCAAAGCGCATGAAATGGAGAATAAAATGCACTATTAAACTTCTAGGCTAGGGAGAACAGAGACCCGATCAGATCATTTTACATTATGGTTCATAAAAGAATTCAGCGAAACTCTATCACATTTTTTCAACTTACGTCGCTCCTATTTCAGATAGCGTATTGGGCTAAGCGGCATCTCAAAGCGCGTGAAATGGCGAGCAAAATGCACTATTAAACTTCTAGGGTAGGGCAAACAGAGACCCGATTAGATCATTTTGTACTATGGTTAATTTAAGAATTCAGCAAAATTCTATCACGTTTGTTCAATTTACGTCGCTCCTATTGCAGATAGCGTGTTGGGTTAAGCGGCATCTCGAAGCGCATGAAATGGCGAGAATTATGCACTATTAAACTTCTAGGACAATGCAAACAGATACCCGATTAGATCATCTTATATTATGGTTAATATATGAATTCAGCGAAATTCTATCACATTTGTTCAATTTACGTCGCTCATATTTCAGATAGCGTATTGGGCTAAGCGGCATCTCAAAGCGCATGAAATGGCAAGTAAAATGCACTATTAGACTTCTATGGTAGGGCGAACAGAGACCCGATTGGATCATTTTACAATAAGGTTAATATAAGAATTCACGGAAATTCTATCACATTTGTTCAATTTACGTCGCTCCTATTTCAGATTGCGTATTGTGCTAAGCGGCATCTCAAAGCGCGTGAAATGGCGAGCAAAATGCACTATTAAACTTCTAGGGTAGGGCAAACAGAGACCCGATTAGATCATTTTATATTATGGTTAATTTAAGAATTCAGCAAGATTCTATCACATTTGTTGAATTTACGTCGCTCCTATTTCAGATAGCGTACTGGGCTAGGCGGCATCTTAAAGCGCGTGGAATCGCGAGTAAAATGCACTGTGAAACCTCAATGATAGGGCAGTCAGAGACCCGATTAGATCATTTTATATTTTGTTTAATATAAGATTTCAGGGAAATCCTATCACATTTGTTCTATTTACGTCGCTCCTATTTCAGTTAGCGTATTGGGCTAACCGGCATCTCAAAGCGCATGAAATGGCGAGTAAAATGCAATACTAAACTTCTAGGATAAGGCAAACAGAGACCCGATTAGATAATTTTATATTTTTGTTAGTATAAGAATTCAGCGAAATTCTATCACATTTGTTCAATTTACGTCGCTCATATTTCCGATAGCGTATTGGGCTAAGCGGCATCTCAAAGCGCATGAAATGGCGAGTAAAATGCACTATTAAACTTCTAGGGTAGGGCAATCAGTGACCCGATTAGATCATTTTATATTATAGTTAATTTAAGAATTCAGCGATATTCTATCACATTTGTTCAATTCACGTCGCTCCTATTGCAGATAGCGTATTGGGTTAAGCGGCACCTCGAAGCGCATGAAATGACGAGTGAAATGCACTATTAAACTTCTAGGATAGGGCGAACAGAGACCCGATTAGATCATTTTACATTAAGGTTAATATAAGAATTCAGCGAAATTCTATCACATTTGTTCAACTTACGTCGCTCCTATTTCAGATAGCGTATTGGGCTAAGCGGCATCTCAAAGCGCATGAAATGGAGAATAAAATGCACTATTAAACTTCTAGGCTAGGGAGAACAGAGACCCGATCAGATCATTTTACATTATGGTTCATAAAAGAATTCAGCGAAACTCTATCACATTTTTTCAACTTACGTCGCTCCTATTTCAGATAGCGTATTGGGCTAAGCGGCAGCTCAAAGCGCATGAAGTGGCGAGTAAAATGCAATATTAAGCTTCTAGGGTAGGGCAAACAGACACCCGATTAGATCATTTTATATTATGGTTAATTTAAGAATTCAGCAAAATTCTCTCACATTTGTTCAATTTACGTCGCTCCTATTTCAGATAGCGTATTGGGCAAAGCGGCATCTCAAAGCGTATGAAATGGCGAATAAAATGCACTCTTAAACTTCTAGGCTAGGGCGAACAGAGACCCGATCAGATCATTTTACATTATGGTTAATAAAAGAATTCAGCGAAATTCTATCACATTTGTTCAACTTACATCGCTCCTATTTCAGATAGCGTATTGGGCTAAGCGGCATCTCAAAGCGCATGAAATGGCGAGTAAAATGAACTATTAGATTTCTATGGTAGGGCGTACAGAGACCCGATTAGATCATTTTATATTATGGTTAATTTAAGAATTCAGCAAAATTCTATCACATTGGTTCAATTTACGTCGCTCCTATTTCAGATACCGTACTGGGCTCGGCGGCATCTTAAAGCGCGTGGAATGGCGAGTGAAATGCACTATTAGACTTCTATGGTAGGGCGAACAGAGACCCGATTAGATCATTTTACATTAAGGTTAATATAAGAATTCAGGTAAATTCTATCACATTTGTTCAATTTACGTCGCTCCTATTCCAGATAGCGTATTGGGCTATGCGGCATCTCAAAGCACATGAAATGGCGAGTAAAATGCACTTTTAAACTTCTAGGGTATGTCAAACAGAGACCCGATTAGATCATTTTATATTATGGTTAATTTAAGAATTCAGTGAAATTCTATCACTCTTGTTCAATTTACGTCGCTCCTATTTCAGATAGCGTATTGGGCTAAGCGGCATTTCAAAGCGCATGAAATGGCGAGTAAAATGCCCTATTAAACTTCTAGGATAAGGCAAACAGAGACCCGATTATACCATTTTATATTATGGTTAATTTAAGAATTCAGCAAAATTCTATCACATTCGTTCAATTTAGGTCGCTCCTATTTCAGATAGCGTATTGGGCTAAGCGGCATCTCAAAGCGCATGAAATGGCGAGTGAAATGCACTATAAGACTTCTATGGTAGGGCGAACAGAGACCAGATTAGATCATTTTACATTCTGGTTAATAAAATAATTCAGCGAAATTCTATCACATTTGTTCAACTTTCGTCGCTCCTATTTCAGATAGCGTATTGAGCTAAGCGGCAACTGAAAGCACATGAAATAACGAGTGAAATGCACTATTAAACTTCTAGGGTAGGGCGAACAGAGACCCGATTAGATCATTATACATTAAGGTTAATATAAGAATTCAGGGAAATTCTATCACATTTCTTCAATTTACGTCGCTCCTATTTCAGATAGCGTACTGGGCTAGGCGGCATCTTAAAGCGCGTGGAATGGCGAGTAAAATGCACTACTAATCTTCTATGATAGGGCAATCAGAGACCCGATTAGATCATTTTATATTTTGTTTAATACAAGATTTCAGGGAAATTCTATCACATTTGTTCAATTCGTGTCGCTGATATTTCAGATAGCGTATTGGGCTAAGCGGCATCTCAAAGCGCATGAAATGGCGAGTAAAATGCACTATTAAACTCCTAGGGTAGAGCAAACAGAGACCCGATTAGATCATTTTATATTATGGTTAATTTAAGAATTCAGCAAGATTCTATCACATCTGTTGAATTTACGTCGCTCCTATTTCAGATAGCGTACTGGGCTAGGCGGCATCTTAAAGCGCGTGGAATCGCGAGTAAAATGCACTGTGAAACTTCAATGATAGGGCAGTCAGAGACCCGATTACATCATTTTATATTTTGTTTAATATAAGATTTCAGGGAAATCCTATCACATTCGTTCTATTTACGTCGCTCCTATTTCAGTTAGCGGATTGGGCTGACCGGCATCTCAAAGCGCATGAAATGGCGAATAAAATGGACTGTTAAACTTCTCGGGTAGGGCTAACAGAGACCCGATTAGATCATTTTATATTACGGTTAATATAAGAATTCAGCGTAATTCTATCACATTTCTTCAAATTACGTCGCTCCTATTTCAGATAGTGTACTGGGCTAGGCGGCATCTTAGAGCGCGTGAAATGGCGAGCAAAATGCACTATGAAACTTCTATGATAGGGCAATCAGAGACCCGATTAGATTATTTTATATTTTGGTTAATATAAGAATTCAGGGAAATTCTATCACATTTGTTCAATTTACGTCGCTTCTATTTCAGACAGCGTACTGGGCTAGGCGGCATCTTAAAGCGCGTGGAATGGCGAGTAAAATGCACTATTAACCTTCTGTGATAGGGCAATCAGAGACCAGATTAGATCATTTTATACTTTGGTTAATATAAGAATTCAGCGAAATTCTATCACATTTGTTCAATTTACGTCGCTCCTATTTCAGATAGCGTATTGGGCTAAGCGGCATCTCAAAGCGCATGAAATGACGAGTGAAATGCACTATTTAACTTCTAGGGTAGGGCAAACAGGGACCCGAGTAGATCATTTTATATTATGGTTAATTTAAGAATTCAGCGAAATTCTATCACATTTGTTCAATTTACGTCGCTCCTATTTCAGATAGCGTATTGGGCTAAGCGGCATCTCAAAGCGCATGAAATGGCGTGTAAAATGCACGATTAAACTTCTAGGGTAGGGCAAACAGAGACCCGATTAGATCATTTTATATTTTGGTTAATATAAGAATTCAGCGAAATTCTATCACATTTGTTCAAATTACGTCGCTCCTATTTCAGACAGCTTATTGGGCTTAGCGGCATCTCAAATCGCATGAAATGGCGAACAAAATGCACTATTAAACTTCTAGGCTAGGGCGAACAGAGACCAGATTAGATCATTTTATATTTTGGTTAATATAAGAATTCTGCGAAATTCTATCACATTTGTTCAAGTTACGTCGCTCCTATTTCAGATAGCGTACTGGGCTAGGCGGCATCTTAAAGCGCGTGGAATGGCGTGTAAAATGCACTATTAAACTTCTATGATAGGGCAATCAGAGACCCGATTAGATCATTTTATATTTTGGTTAATATAAGAATTCAACGAAATTCTATCACATTTGTTCAATTTACGTCGCTCCTATTTCAGATAGCGTATTGGGCTAAGCGGCATCTCAAAGCGCATGAAATGGCGAGTGAAATGCACTACTAATCTTCTATGATAGGGCAATCAGAGACCCGATTAGATCATTTTATATTTTGATTAATATAAGGTTTCAGGGAAATTCTATCACATTTGTTCAATTTATGTCGCTCCTATTTCAGATAGCGTATTGGGCTAAGCCGGATCTCAAAGCGCATGAAATGGCGACTAAAATGCACTTTTAAACTTCTAGGGTAGGGCAAACAGAGACCCGATTAGATCATTTTATATTATGGTTAATTTAAGAATTCAGCAAAATTCTATCACATTTGTTCAACTTACGTCGCTCCTATTTCAGATAGCGTATTGGGCTAAGCGGCATCTCAAAGCACATGAAATGGCGAGTGAAATGCACTATTAAACTTCTAGGGTAGGGCAAACAGAGACCCGATTAGATCATTTTATATTTTTGTTAATATAAGAATTCAGCGAAATTCTATCACATTTGTTCAATTTACGTCGCTCATATTTCCGATAGCGTATTGGGCTAAGCGGCATCTGAAAGCGCATGAAATGGCGAGTAAAATGCACTATTAAACTTCTAGGGTAGGGCAATCAGTGACCCGATTAGATCATTTTATATTATAGTTAATTTAAGAACTCAGCGATATTCTATCACATTTGTTCAATTTACGTCGCTCCTATTTCAGATAGCGTATTGGGCTAAGCGGCATCTCAAAGCGCATGAAATGGCGAACAAAATGCACTATTAAACTTCTAGGCTAGGGCGAACAGAGACCAGATTAGATCATTTTATATTTTGGTTAATATAAGAATTCTGCGAAATTCTATCACATTTGTTCAAGTTACGTCGCTCCTATTTCAGATAGCGTACTGGGCTAGGCGGCATCTTAAAGCGCGTGGAATGGCGTGTAAAATGCACTATTAAACTTCTATGATAGGGCAATCAGAGACCCGATTAGATCATTTTATATTTTGGTTAATATAAGAATTCAACGAAATTCTATCACATTTGTTCAATTTACGTCGCTCCTATTTCAGATAGCGTATTGGGAAAAGCGGCATCTCAAAGCGCATGAAATGGCGAGTGAAATGCACTACTAATCTTCTATGATAGGGCAATCAGAGACCCGATTAGATCATTTTATATTTTGATTAATATAAGATTTCAGGGAAATTCTATCACATTTGTTCAATTTACGTCGCTCCTATTTCAGATAGCGTATTGGGCTAAGCCGGATCTCAAAGCGCATGAAATGGCGACTAAAATGCACTTTTAAACTTCTAGGGTAGGGCAAACAGAGACCCGATTAGATCATTTTATATTATGGTTAATTTAAGAATTCAGCAAAATTCTATCACATTTGTTCAACTTACGTCGCTCCTATTTCAGATAGCGTATTGGGCTAAGCGGCATCTCAAAGCACATGAAATGGCGAGTGAAATGCACTATTAAACTTCTAGGGTAGGGCAAACAGAGACCCGATTAGATCATTTTATATTTTTGTTAATATAAGAATTCAGCGAAATTCTATCACATTTGTTCAATTTACGTCGCTCATATTTCCGATAGCGTATTGGGCTAAGCGGCATCTGAAAGCGCATGAAATGGCGAGTAAAATGCACTATTAAACTTCTAGGGTAGGGCAATCAGTGACCCGATTAGATCATTTTATATTATAGTTAATTTAAGAACTCAGCGATATTCTATCACATTTGTTCAATTTACGTCGCTCCTATTTCAGATAGCGTATTGGGCTAAGCGGCATCTCAAAGCGCATGAAATGGCGAGCAAAATGCACTATTAAACTTCTAGGGTAGGGCAAACAGAGACCCGATTAGATCATTTTGTACTATGGTTAATTTAAGAATTCAGCAAAATTCTATCACGTTTGTTCAATTTACGTCGCTCCTATTGCAGATAGCGTGTTGGGTTAAGCGGCATCTCGAAGCGCATGAAATGGCGAGTATAATGCACTCTTAAACTTCTAGGATAAGGCAAACAGATACCCGATTAGATCAGTTCATATTATGGTTAATATAAGAATTCAGCGAAATTCTATCACATTTGTTCAATTTACGTCGCTCCTATTTCAGATAGCGTATTGGGCTATGCGGCATCTTAAAGCGCTCGGAATGGCGAGTAAAATGCACTATTAAACTTCTATGCTAGGGCAATCAGAGACCCGATTAGATCATTTTATATTTTGGTTAATATAAGAATTCAGTGAAATTCTATCACATTTGTTCAATTTACGTCGCTCCTACTTCAGATAGCGTATTGGGCAAAGCGGCATCTCAAAGCGCATGAAATGGCGAGTGAAATGCACTATAAGACTTCTATGGTAGGGCGAACAGAGATCAGATTAGATAATTTTACATTCTGGTTAATAAAATAATTCAGCGAAATTCTATCACATTTGTTCAACTTTCGTCGCTCCTATTTCAGATAGCGTATTGAGCTAAGCGGCAACTGAAAGCACATGAAATGACGAGTGAAATGCACTATTAAACTTCTAGGGTAGGGCGAACAGAGACCCGATTAGATCATTTTACATTAAGGTTAATATAAGAATTCAGGGAAATTCTATCACATTTGTTCAATTTACGTCGCCCCTATTTCAGATAGCGTACTGGGCTAGGCGGCATCTTAAAGTGCGTGGAATGGCGAGTAAAATGCACTACTAAACTTCTATGATAGGGCAATTAGAGACCCGATTAGATCATTTTATATTTTGTTTAATACAAGATTTCAGGGAAATTCCAGCACATTTGTTCAATTCGTGTCGCTGATATTTCAGAGAGCGTATTGGGCTAAGCGGTATCTCAAAGCGCATGAAATGGCGAGTAAAATGCACTATTAAACTCCTAGGGTAGGGCAAACAGAGACCCGATTAGATCATTTTATATTATGGTTCATTTAAGAATTCAGCAAGATTCTATCACATTTGTTCAATTTACGTCGCTCCTATTTCAGATAGCGTACTGGGCTAGGCGGCATCTTAAAGCGCGTGGAATCGCGAGTAAAATGCACTGTGAAACTTCAATGATAGGGCAGTCAGAGACCCGATTAGATCATTTTATATTTTGTTTAATATAAGATTTCAGGGAAATCCTATCACATTTGTTCAATTTACGTCGCTCATATTTCAGATAGCGTATTGGGCTAAGCGGCATCTCAAAGCGCATGAAATGGCGAGTAAAATGCACTATTAAACTTCTAGGGTAGGGCAATCAGTGACCCGATTAGATCATTTTATATTATAGTTAATTTAAGAATTCAGCGATATTCTATCACATTTGTTCAATTTACGTCGCTTCTATTGCAGGTAGCGTATTGGGTTAAGCGACACCTCGAAGCGCATGAAATTGCGAGTAAAATGCACTATTAAACTTCTAGGGTAGAGCAAACAGAGACCCGATTAGATCATTTTATATTTTTGTTAATATAAGAATTCAGCGAAATTCTATCACATTTGTTCAATTTACGTCGCTCATATTTCCGATAGCGTATTGAGCTAAGCGGCATCTCAAAGCGCATGAAATGGCAAGTAAAATGCACTATTAAACTTCTAGGGTAGGGCAATCAGTGAACCGATTAGATCATTTTATATTATAGTTAATTTAAGAATTCAGCGATATTCTATCACATTTGTTCAATTTACGTTGCTCCTATTTCAGATACCGTACTGGGCTAGGCGGCATCATAAAGCGCGTGGAATGGCGAGTAAAATGCACTACTAAACTTCTATGATAGGGCAATCAGAGACCCGATTAGAACATTTTATATTGTGTTTAATATAAGATTTCAGGGAAATTCTGTCGCATTTGTTCAATTTACGTCGCTCCTATTTCAGATAGCGTATTGGGCTAAGCGGCATCTCAAAGCGCATGAAATGGAGAATAAAATGCACTATTAAACTTCTAGGCTAGGGAGAACAGAGACCCGATCAGATCATTTTACATTATGGTTCATAAAAGAATTCAGCGAAACTCTATCACATTTTTTCAACTTACGTCGCTCCTATTTCAGATAGCGTATTGGGCTAAGCGGCAGCTCAAAGCGCATGAAATGGCGAGTAAAATGCAATATTAAGCTTCTAGGGTAGGGCAAACAGACACCCGATTAGATCATTTTATATTATGGTTAATTTAAGAATTCAGCAAAATTCTATCACATTTGTTCAATTTACGTCGCTCCTATTTTAGATAGCGTATTGGGCAAAGCGGCATCTCAAAGCGTATGAAATGGCGAATAAAATGCACTCTTAAACTTCTAGGCTAGGGCGAACAGAGACCCGATCAGATCATTTTACATTATGGTTAATAAAAGAATTCAGCGAAATTCTATCACATTTGTTCAACTTACATCGCTCCTATTTCAGATAGCGTATTGGGCTAAGCGGCATCTCAAAGCGCATGAAATGGCGAGTAAAATGAACTATTAGATTTCTATGGTAGGGCGTACAGAGACCCGATTAGATCATTTTATATTATGGTTAATTTAAGAATTCAGCGATATTCTATCACATTTGTTCAATTCACGTCGCTCCTATTGCAGATAGCGTATTGGGTTAAGCGGCACCTCGAAGCGCATGAAATGACGAGTGAAATGCACTATTAAACTTCTAGGATAGGGCGAACAGAGACCCGATTAGATCATTTTACATTAAGGTTAATATAAGAATTCAGCGAAATTCTATCACATTTGTTCAACTTACGTCGCTCCTATTTCAGATAGCGTATTGGGCTAAGCGGCATCTCAAAGCGCATGAAATGGAGAATAAAATGCACTATTAAACTTCTAGGCTAGGGAGAACAGAGACCCGATCAGATCATTTTACATTATGGTTCATAAAAGAATTCAGCGAAACTCTATCACATTTTTTCAACTTACGTCGCTCCTATTTCAGATAGCGTATTGGGCTAAGCGGCAGCTCAAAGCGCATGAAGTGGCGAGTAAAATGCAATATTAAGCTTCTAGGGTAGGGCAAACAGACACCCGATTAGATCATTTTATATTATGGTTAATTTAAGAATTCAGCAAAATTCTATCACATTTGTTCAATTTACGTCGCTCCTATTTCAGATAGCATATTGGGCTAAGCGGCAGCTCAAAGCGCATGAAATGGCGAGTAAAATGCAATATTAAGCTTCTAGGGTAGGGCAAACAGACACCCGATTAGATCATTTTATATTATGGTTAATTTAAGAATTCAGCAAAATTCTATCACATTTGTTCAATTTACGTCGCTCCTATTTTAGATAGCGTATTGGGCAAAGCGGCATCTCAAAGCGTATGAAATGGCGAATAAAATGCACTCTTAAACTTCTAGGCTAGGGCGAACAGAGACCCGATCAGATCATTTTACATTATGGTTAATAAAAGAATTCAGCGAAATTCTATCACATTTGTTCAACTTACATCGCTCCTATTTCAGATAGCGTATTGGGCTAAGCGGCATCTCAAAGCGCATGAAATGGCGAGTAAAATGAACTATTAGATTTCTATGGTAGGGCGTACAGAGACCCGATTAGATCATTTTATATTATGGTTAATTTAAGAATTCAGCAAAATTCTATCACATTGGTTCAATTTACGTCGCTCCTATTTCAGATACCGTACTGGGCTCGGCGGCATCTTAAAGCGCGTGGAATGGCGAGTGAAATGCACTATTAGACTTCTATGGTAGGGCGAACAGAGACCCGATTAGATCATTTTACATTAAGGTTAATATAAGAATTCAGGGAAATTCTATCACATTTGTTCAATTTACGTCGCTCCTATTCCAGATAGCGTATTGGGCTATGCGGCATCTCAAAGCACATGAAATGGCGAGTAAAATGCACTTTTAAACTTCTAGGGTATGTCAAACAGAGACCCGATTAGATCATTTTATATTATGGTTAATTTAAGAATTCAGTGAAATTCTATCACTCTTGTTCAATTTACGTCGCTCCTATTTCAGATAGCGTATTGGGCTAAGCGGCATCTCAAAGCGCATGAAATGGCGAGTAAAATGCACTATTAAACTTCTAGGATAAGGCAAACAGAGACCCGATTATACCATTTTATATTATGGTTAATTTAAGAATTCAGCAAAATTCTATCACATTCGTTCAATTTAGGTCGCTCCTATTTCAGATAGCGTATTGGGCTAAGCGGCATCTGAAAGCGCATGAAATGGCGAGTAAAATGCACTATTAAACTTCTAGGGTAGGACAATCAGTGACCCGATTAGATCATTTTATATTATAGTTAATTTAAGAACTCAGCGATATTCTATCACATTTGTTCAATTTACGTCGCTCCTATTTCAGATAGCGTATTGGGCTAAGCGGCATCTCAAAGCGCATGAAATGGCGAGCAAAATGCACTATTAAACTTCTAGGGTAGGGCAAACAGAGACCCGATTAGATCATTTTGTACTATGGTTAATTTAAGAATTCAGCAAAATTCTATCACGTTTGTTCAATTTACGTCGCTCCTATTGCAGATAGCGTGTTGGGTTAAGCGGCATCTCGAAGCGCATGAAATGGCGAGTATAATGCACTCTTAAACTTCTAGGATAAGGCAAACAGATACCCGATTAGATCAGTTCATATTATGGTTAATATAAGAATTCAGCGAAATTCTATCACATTTGTTCAATTTACGTCGCTCCTATTTCAGATAGCGTATTGGGCTATGCGGCATCTTAAAGCGCTCGGAATGGCGAGTAAAATGCACTATTAAACTTCTATGCTAGGGCAATCAGAGACCCGATTAGATCATTTTATATTTTGGTTAATATAAGAATTCAGTGAAATTCTATCACATTTGTTCAACTTTCGTCGCTCCTATTTCAGATAGCGTATTGAGCTAAGCGGCAACTGAAAGCACATGAAATGACGAGTGAAATGCACTATTAAACTTCTAGGGTAGGGCGAACAGAGACCCGATTAGATCATTTTACATTAAGGTTAATATAAGAATTCAGGGAAATTCTATCACATTTGTTCAATTTACGTCGCTCCTATTTCAGATAGCGTACTGGGCTAGGCGGCATCTTAAAGCGCGTGGAATGGCGAGTAAAATGCACTACTAATCTTCTATGATAGGGCAATTAGAGACCCGATTAGATCATTTTATATTTTGTTTAATACAAGATTTCAGGGAAATTCCAGCACATTTGTTCAATTCGTGTCGCTGATATTTCAGAGAGCGTATTGGGCTAAGCGGCATCTCAAAGCGCATGAAATGGCGAGTAAAATGCACTATTAAACTCCTAGGGTAGGGCAAACAGAGACCCGATTAGATCATTTTATATTATGGTTAATTTAAGAATTCAGCAAGATTCTATCACATTTGTTGAATTTACGTCGCTCCTATTTCAGATAGCGTACTGGGCTAGGCGGCATCTTAAAGCGCGTGGAATCGCGAGTAAAATGCACTGTGAAACTTCAATGATAGGGCAGTCAGAGACCCGATTAGATCATTTTATATTTTGTTTAATATAAGATTTCAGGGAAATCCTATCACATTTGTTCAATTTACGTCGCTCATATTTCAGATAGCGTATTGGGCTAAGCGGCATCTCAAAGCGCATGAAATGGCGAGTAAAATGCACTATTAAACTTCTAGGGTAGGGCAATCAGTGACCCGATTAGATCATTTTATATTATAGTTAATTTAAGAATTCAGCGATATTCTATCACATTTGTTCAATTTACGTCGCTTCTATTGCAGGTAGCGTATTGGGTTAAGCGGCACCTCGAAGCGCATGAAATTGCGAGTAAAATGCACTATTAAACTTCTAGGGTAGAGCAAACAGAGACCCGATTAGATCATTTTATATTTTTGTTAATATAAGAATTCAGCGAAATTCTATCACATTTGTTCAATTTACGTCGCTCATATTTCCGATAGCGTATTGAGCTAAGCGGCATCTCAAAGCGCATGAAATGGCGAGTAAAATGCACTATTAAACTTCTAGGGTAGGGCAATCAGTGACCCGATTAGATCATTTTATATTATAGTTAATTTAAGAATTCAGCGATATTCTATCACATTTGTTCAATTTACGTTGCTCCTATTTCAGATACCGTACTGGGCTAGGCGGCATCATAAAGCGCGTGGAATGGCGAGTAAAATGCACTACTAAACTTCTATGATAGGGCAATCAGAGACCCGATTAGAACATTTTATATTGTGTTTAATATAAGATTTCAGGGAAATTCTGTCGCATTTGTTCAATTTACGTCGCTCCTATTTCAGATAGCGTATTGGGCTAAGCGGCATCTCAAAGCGCATGAAATGGAGAATAAAATGAACTATTAAACTTCTAGGCTAGGGAGAACAGAGACCCGATCAGATCATTTTACATTATGGTTCATAAAAGAATTCAGCGAAACTCTATCACATTTTTTCAACTTACGTCGCTCCTATTTCAGATAGCGTATTGGGCTAAGCGGCAGCTCAAAGCGCATGAAATGGCGAGTAAAATGCAATATTAAGCTTCTAGGGTAGGGCAAACAGACACCCGATTAGATCATTTTATATTATGGTTAATTTAAGAATTCAGCAAAATTCTATCACATTTGTTCAATTTACGTCGCTCCTATTTTAGATAGCGTATTGGGCAAAGCGGCATCTCAAAGCGTATGAAATGGCGAATAAAATGCACTCTTAAACTTCTAGGCTAGGGCGAACAGAGACCCGATCAGATCATTTTACATTATGGTTAATAAAAGAATTCAGCGAAATTCTATCACATTTGTTCAACTTACATCGCTCCTATTTCAGATAGCGTATTGGGCTAAGCGGCATCTCAAAGCGCATGAAATGGCGAGTAAAATGAACTATTAGATTTCTATGGTAGGGCGTACAGAGACCCGATTAGATCATTTTATATTATGGTTAATTTAAGAATTCAGCAAAATTCTATCACATTGGTTCAATTTACGTCGCTCCTATTTCAGATACCGTACTGGGCTCGGCGGCATCTTAAAGCGCGTGGAATGGCGAGTGAAATGCACTATTAGACTTCTATGGTAGGGCGAACAGAGACCCGATTAGATCATTTTACATTAAGGTTAATATAAGAATTCAGGGAAATTCTATCACATTTGTTCAATTTACGTCGCTCCTATTCCAGATAGCGTATTGGGCTATGCGGCATCTCAAAGCACATGAAATGGCGAGTAAAATGCACTTTTAAACTTCTAGGGTATGTCAAACAGAGACCCGATTAGATCATTTTATATTATGGTTAATTTAAGAATTCAGTGAAACTCTATCACTCTTGTTCAATTTACGTCGCTCCTATTTCAGATAGCGTATTGGGCTAAGCGGCATTTCAAAGCGCATGAAATGGCGAGTAAAATGCCCTATTAAACTTCTAGGATAAGGCAAACAGAGACCCGATTATACCATTTTATATTATGGTTAATTTAAGAATTCAGCAAAATTCTATCACATTCGTTCAATTTAGGTCGCTCCTATTTCAGATAGCGTATTGGGCTAAGCGGCATCTGAAAGCGCATGAAATGGCGAGTAAAATGCACTATTAAACTTCTAGGGTAGGGCAATCAGTGACCCGATTAGATCATTTTATATTATAGTTAATTTAAGAACTCAGCGATATTCTATCACATTTGTTCAATTTACGTCGCTCCTATTTCAGATAGCGTATTGGGCTAAGCGGCATCTCAAAGCGCATGAAATGGCGAGCAAAATGCACTATTAAACTTCTAGGGTAGGGCAAACAGAGACCCGATTAGATCATTTTGTACTATGGTTAATTTAAGAATTCAGCAAAATTCTATCACGTTTGTTCAATTTACGTCGCTCCTATTGCAGATAGCGTGTTGGGTTAAGCGGCATCTCGAAGCGCATGAAATGGCGAGTATAATGCACTCTTAAACTTCTAGGATAAGGCAAACAGAGACCCGATTAGATCAGTTCATATTATGGTTAATATAAGAATTCAGCGAAATTCTATCACATTTGTTCAATTTACGTCGCTCCTATTTCAGATAGCGTATTGGGCTATGCGGCATCTTAAAGCGCTCGGAATGGCGAGTAAAATGCACTATTAAACTTCTATGCTAGGGCAATCAGAGACCCGATTAGATCATTTTATATTTTGGTTAATATAAGAATTCAGTGAAATTCTATCACATTTGTTCAACTTTCGTCGCTCCTATTTCAGATAGCGTATTGAGCTAAGCGGCAACTGAAAGCACATGAAATGACGAGTGAAATGCACTATTAAACTTCTAGGGTAGGGCGAACAGAGACCCGATTAGATCATTTTACATTAAGGTTAATATAAGTATTCAGGGAAATTCTATCACATTTGTTCAATTTACGTCGCTCCTATTTCAGATAGCGTACTGGGCTAGGCGGCATCTTAAAGCGCGTGGAATGGCGAGTAAAATGCACTACTAATCTTCTATGATAGGGCAATTAGAGACCCGATTAGATCATTTTATATTTTGTTTAATACAAGATTTCAGGGAAATTCCAGCACATTTGTTCAATTCGTGTCGCTGATATTTCAGAGAGCGTATTGGGCTAAGCGGCATCTCAAAGCGCATGAAATGGCGAGTGAAATGCACTATAAGACTTCTATGGTAGGGCGAACAGAGACCAGATTAGATCATTTTACATTCTGGTTAATAAAATAATTCAGCGAAATTCTATCACATTTGTTCAACTTTCGTCGCTCCTATTTCAGATAGCGTATTGAGCTAAGCGGCAACTGAAAGCACATGAAATAACGAGTGAAATGCACTATTAAACTTCTAGGGTAGGGCGAACAGAGACCCGATTAGATCATTATACATTAAGGTTAATATAAGAATTCAGGGAAATTCTATCACATTTCTTCAATTTACGTCGCTCCTATTTCAGATAGCGTACTGGGCTAGGCGGCATCTTAAAGCGCGTGGAATGGCGAGTAAAATGCACTACTAATCTTCTATGATAGGGCAATCAGAGACCCGATTAGATCATTTTATATTTTGTTTAATACAAGATTTCAGGGAAATTCTATCACATTTGTTCAATTCGTGTCGCTGATATTTCAGATAGCGTATTGGGCTAAGCGGCATCTCAAAGCGCATGAAATGGAGAGTAAAATGCACTATTAAACTCCTAGGGTAGAGCAAACAGAGACCCGATTAGATCATTTTATATTATGGTTAATTTAAGAATTCAGCAAGATTCTATCACATCTGTTGAATTTACGTCGCTCCTATTTCAGATAGCGTACTGGGCTAGGCGGCATCTTAAAGCGCGTGGAATCGCGAGTAAAATGCACTGTGAAACTTCAATGATAGGGCAGTCAGAGACCCGATTACATCATTTTATATTTTGTTTAATATAAGATTTCAGGGAAATCCTATCACATTCGTTCTATTTACGTCGCTCCTATTTCAGTTAGCGGATTGGGCTGACCGGCATCTCAAAGCGCATGAAATGGCGAATAAAATGGACTGTTAAACTTCTCGGGTAGGGCTAACAGAGACCCGATTAGATCATTTTATATTACGGTTAATATAAGAATTCAGCGTAATTCTATCACATTTCTTCAAATTACGTCGCTCCTATTTCAGATAGTGTACTGGGCTAGGCGGCATCTTAGAGCGCGTGAAATGGCGAGCAAAATGCACTATGAAACTTCTATGATAGGGCAATCAGAGACCCGATTAGATCATTTTATATTTTGGTTAATATAAGAATTCAGCGAAATTCTATCACATTTGTTCAATTTACGTCGCTTCTATTTCAGACAGCGTACTGGGCTAGGCGGCATCTTAAAGCGCGTGGAATGGCGAGTAAAATGCACTATTAACCTTCTGTGATAGGGCAATCAGAGACCAGATTAGATCATTTTATACTTTGGTTAATATAAGAATTCAGCGAAATTCTATCACATTTGTTCAATTTACGTCGCTCCTATTTCAGATAGCGTATTGGGCTAAGCGGCATCTCAAAGCGCATGAAATGACGAGTGAAATGCACTATTTAACTTCTAGGGTAGGGCAAACAGGGACCCGAGTAGATCATTTTATATTATGGTTAATTTAAGAATTCAGCGAAATTCTATCACATTTGTTCAATTTACGTCGCTCCTATTTCAGATAGCGTATTGGGCTAAGCGGCATCTCAAAGCGCATGAAATGGCGTGTAAAATGCACGATTAAACTTCTAGGGTAGGGCAAACAGAGACCCGATTAGATCATTTTATATTTTGGTTAATATAAGAATTCAGCGAAATTCTATCACATTTGTTCAAATTACGTCGCTCCTATTTCAGACAGCTTATTGGGCTTAGCGGCATCTCAAATCGCATGAAATGGCGAACAAAATGCACTATTAAACTTCTAGGCTAGGGCGAACAGAGACCAGAATAGATCATTTTATATTTTGGTTAATATAAGAATTCTGCGAAATTCTATCACATTTGTTCAAGTTACGTCGCTCCTATTTCAGATAGCGTACTGGGCTAGGCGGCATCTTAAAGCGCGTGGAATGGCGTGTAAAATGCACTATTAAACTTCTATGATAGGGCAATCAGAGACCCGATTAGATCATTTTATATTTTGGTTAATATAAGAATTCAACGAAATTCTATCACATTTGTTCAATTTACGTCGCTCCTATTTCAGATAGCGTATTGGGAAAAGCGGCATCTCAAAGCGCATGAAATGGCGAGTGAAATGCACTACTAATCTTCTATGATAGGGCAATCAGAGACCCGATTAGATCATTTTATATTTTGATTAATATAAGGTTTCAGGGAAATTCTATCACATTTGTTCAATTTATGTCGCTCCTATTTCAGATAGCGTATTGGGCTAAGCCGGATCTCAAAGCGCATGAAATGGCGACTAAAATGCACTTTTAAACTTCTAGGGTAGGGCAAACAGAGACCCGATTAGATCATTTTATATTATGGTTAATTTAAGAATTCAGCAAAATTCTATCACATTTGTTCAACTTACGTCGCTCCTATTTCAGATAGCGTATTGGGCTAAGCGGCATCTCAAAGCACATGAAATGGCGAGTGAAATGCACTATTAAACTTCTAGGGTAGGGCAAACAGAGACCCGATTAGATCATTTTATATTTTTGTTAATATAAGAATTCAGCGAAATTCTATCACATTTGTTCAATTTACGTCGCTCATATTTCCGATAGCGTATTGGGCTAAGCGGCATCTGAAAGCGCATGAAATGGCGAGTAAAATGCACTATTAAACTTCTAGGGTAGGGCAATCAGTGACCCGACTAGATCATTTTATATTATAGTTAATTTAAGAACTCAGCGATATTCTATCACATTTGTTCAATTTACGTCGCTCCTATTTCAGATAGCGTATTGGGCTAAGCGGCATCTCAAAGCGCATGAAATGGCGAGCAAAATGCACTATTAAACTTCTAGGGTAGGGCAAAACAGAGACCCGATTAGATCATTTTGTACTATGGTTAATTTAAGAATTCAGCAAAATTCTATCACGTTTGTTCAATTTACGTCGCTCCTATTGCAGATAGCGTGTTGGGTTAAGCGGCATCTCGAGCGCATGAAATGGCGAGTATAATGCACTCTTAAACTTCTAGGATAAGGCAAACAGATACCCGATTAGATCAGTTCATATTATGGTTAATATAAGAATTCAGCGAAATTCTATCACATTTGTTCAATTTACGTCGCTCCTATTTCAGATAGCGTATTGGGCTATGCGGCATCTCAAAGCGCTCGGAATGGCGAGTAAAATGCACTATTAAACTTCTATGCTAGGGCAATCAGAGACCCGATTAGATCATTTTATATTTTGGTTAATATAAGAATTCAGTGAAATTCTATCACATTTGTTCAATTTACGTCGCTCCTACTTCAGATAGCGTATTGGGCAAAGCGGCATCTCAAAGCGCATGAAATGGCGAGTGAAATGCACTATAAGACTTCTATGGTAGGGCGAACAGAGATCAGATTAGATAATTTTACATTCTGGTTAATAAAATAATTCAGCGAAATTCTATCACATTTGTTCAACTTTCGTCGCTCCTATTTCAGATAGCGTATTGAGCTAAGCGGCAACTGAAAGCACATGAAATGACGAGTGAAATGCACTATTAAACTTCTAGGGTAGGGCGAACAGAGACCCGATTAGATCATTTTACATTAAGGTTAATATAAGAATTCAGGGAAATTCTATCACATTTGTTCAATTTACGTCGCCCCTATTTCAGATAGCGTACTGGGCTAGGCGGCATCTTAAAGCGCGTGGAATGGCGAGTAAAATGCACTACTAAACTTCTATGATAGGGCAATTAGAGACCCGATTAGATCATTTTATATTTTGTTTAATACAAGATTTCAGGGAAATTCCAGCACATTTGTTCAATTCGTGTCGCTGATATTTCAGAGAGCGTATTGGGCTAAGCGGTATCTCAAAGCGCATGAAATGGCGAGTAAAATGCACTATTAAACTCCTAGGGTAGGGCAAACAGAGACCCGATTAGATCATTTTATATTATGGTTAATTTAAGAATTCAGCAAGATTCTATCACATTTGTTGAATTTACGTCGCTCCTATTTCAGATAGCGTACTGGGCTAGGCGGCATCTTAAAGCGCGTGGAATCGCGAGTAAAATGCACTGTGAAACTTCAATGATAGGGCAGTCAGAGACCCGATTAGATCATTTTATATTTTGTTTAATATAAGATTTCAGGGAAATCCTATCACATTTGTTCAATTTACGTCGCTCATATTTCAGATAGCGTATTGGGCTAAGCGGCATCTCAAAGCGCATGAAATGGCGAGTAAAATGCACTATTAAACTTCTAGGGTAGGGCAATCAGTGACCCGATTAGATCATTTTATATTATAGTTAATTTAAGAATTCAGCGATATTCTATCACATTTGTTCAATTTACGTCGCTTCTATTGCAGGTAGCGTATTGGGTTAAGCGACACCTCGAAGCGCATGAAATTGCGAGTAAAATGCACTATTAAACTTCTAGGGTAGAGCAAACAGAGACCCGATTAGATCATTTTATATTTTTGTTAATATAAGAATTCAGCGAAATTCTATCACATTTGTTCAATTTACGTCGCTCATATTTCCGATAGCGTATTGAGCTAAGCGGCATCTCAAAGCGCATGAAATGGCGAGTAAAATGCACTATTAAACTTCTAGGGTAGGGCAATCAGTGACCCGATTAGATCATTTTATATTATAGTTAATTTAAGAATTCAGCGATATTCTATCACATTTGTTCAATTTACGTTGCTCCTATTTCAGATACCGTACTGGGCTAGGCGGCATCATAAAGCGCGTGGAATGGCGAGTAAAATGCACTACTAAACTTCTATGATGGGGCAATCAGAGACCCGATTAGAACATTTTATATTGTGTTTAATATAAGATTTCAGGGAAATTCTGTCGCATTTGTTCAATTTACGTCGCTCCTATTTCAGATAGCGTATTGGGCTAAGCGGCATCTCAAAGCGCATGAAATGGAGAATAAAATGCACTATTAAACTTCTAGGCTAGGGAGAACAGAGACCCGATCAGATCATTTTACATTATGGTTCATAAAAGAATTCAGCGAAACTCTATCACATTTTTTCAACTTACGTCGCTCCTATTTCAGATAGCGTATTGGGCTAAGCGGCAGCTCAAAGCGCATGAAATGGCGAGTAAAATGCAATATTAAGCTTCTAGGGTAGGGCAAACAGACACCCGATTAGATCATTTTATATTATGGTTAATTTAAGAATTCAGCAAAATTCTATCACATTTGTTCAATTTACGTCGCTCCTATTTTAGATAGCGTATTGGGCAAAGCGGCATCTCAAATCGTATGAAATGGCGAATAAAATGCACTCTTAAACTTCTAGGCTAGGGCGAACAGAGACCCGATCAGATCATTTTACATTATGGTTAATAAAAGAATTCAGCGAAATTCTATCACATTTGTTCAACTTACATCGCTCCTATTTCAGATAGCGTATTGGGCTAAGCGGCATCTCAAAGCGCATGAAATGGCGAGTAAAATGAACTATTAGATTTCTATGGTAGGGCGTACAGAGACCCGATTAGATCATTTTATATTATGGTTAATTTAAGAATTCAGCAAAATTCTATCACATTGGTTCAATTTACGTCGCTCCTATTTCAGATACCGTACTGGGCTCGGCGGCATCTTAAAGCGCGTGGAATGGCGAGTGAAATGCACTATTAGACTTCTATGGTAGGGCGAACAGAGACCCGATTAGATCATTTTACATTAAGGTTAATATAAGAATTCAGGGAAATTCTATCACATTTGTTCAATTTACGTCGCTCCTATTCCAGATAGCGTATTGGGCTATGCGGCATCTCAAAGCACATGAAATGGCGAGTAAAATGCACTTTTAAACTTCTAGGGTATGTCAAACAGAGACCCGATTAGATCATTTTATATTATGGTTAATTTAAGAATTCAGTGAAATTCTATCACTCTTGTTCAATTTACGTCGCTCCTATTTCAGATAGCGTATTGGGCTAAGCGGCATTTCAAAGCGCATGAAATGGCGAGTAAAATGCCCTATTAAACTTCTAGGATAAGGCAAACAGAGACCCGATTATACCATTTTATATTATGGTTAATTTAAGAATTCAGCAAAATTCTATCACATTCGTTCAATTTAGGTCGCTCCTATTTCAGATAGCGTATTGGGCTAAGCGGCATCTCAAAGCGCATGAAATGGCGAGTAAAATGCACTATTAAACTTCTAGGGTAGGACAATCAGTGACCCGATTAGATCATTTTATATTATAGTTAATTTAAGAACTCAGCGATATTCTATCACATTTGTTCAATTTACGTCGCTCCTATTTCAGATAGCGTATTGGGCTAAGCGGCATCTCAAAGCGCATGAAATGGCGAGCAAAATGCACTATTAAACTTCTAGGGTAGGGCAAACAGAGACCCGATTAGATCATTTTGTACTATGGTTAATTTAAGAATTCAGCAAAATTCTATCACGTTTGTTCAATTTACGTCGCTCCTATTGCAGATAGCGTGTTGGGTTAAGCGGCATCTCGAAGCGCATGAAATGGCGAGTATAATGCACTCTTAAACTTCTAGGATAAGGCAAACAGATACCCGATTAGATCAGTTCATATTATGGTTAATATAAGAATTCAGCGAAATTCTATCACATTTGTTCAATTTACGTCGCTCCTATTTCAGATAGCGTATTGGGCTATGCGGCATCTTAAAGCGCTCGGAATGGCGAGTAAAATGCACTATTAAACTTCTATGCTAGGGCAATCAGAGACCCGATTAGATCATTTTATATTTTGGTTAATATAAGAATTCAGTGAAATTCTATCACATTTGTTCAACTTTCGTCGCTCCTATTTCAGATAGCGTATTGAGCTAAGCGGCAACTGAAAGCACATGAAATGACGAGTGAAATGCACTATTAAACTTCTAGGGTAGGGCGAACAGAGACCCGATTAGATCATTTTACATTAAGGTTAATATAAGAATTCAGGGAAATTCTATCACATTTGTTCAATTTACGTCGCTCCTATTTCAGATAGCGTACTGGGCTAGGCGGCATCTTAAAGCGCGTGGAATGGCGAGTAAAATGCACTACTAATCTTCTATGATAGGGCAATTAGAGACCCGATTAGATCATTTTATATTTTGTTTAATACAAGATTTCAGGGAAATTCCAGCACATTTGTTCAATTCGTGTCGCTGATATTTCAGAGAGCGTATTGGGCTAAGCGGCATCTCAAAGCGCATGAAATGGCGAGTAAAATGCACTATTAAACTCCTAGGGTAGGGCAAACAGAGACCCGATTAGATCATTTTATATTATGGTTAATTTAAGAATTCAGCAAGATTCTATCACATTTGTTGAATTTACGTCGCTCCTATTTCAGATAGCGTACTGGGCTAGGCGGCATCTTAAAGCGCGTGGAATCGCGAGTAAAATGCACTGTGAAACTTCAATGATAGGGCAGTCAGAGACCCGATTAGATCATTTTATATTTTGTTTAATATAAGATTTCAGGGAAATCCTATCACATTTGTTCAATTTACGTCGCTCATATTTCAGATAGCGTATTGGGCTAAGCGGCATCTCAAAGCGCATGAAATGGCGAGTAAAATGCACTATTAAACTTCTAGGGTAGGGCAATCAGTGACCCGATTAGATCATTTTATATTATAGTTAATTTAAGAATTCAGCGATATTCTATCACATTTGTTCAATTTACGTCGCTTCTATTGCAGGTAGCGTATTGGGTTAAGCGGCACCTCGAAGCGCATGAAATTGCGAGTAAAATGCACTATTAAACTTCTAGGGTAGAGCAAACAGAGACCCGATTAGATCATTTTATATTTTTGTTAATATAAGAATTCAGCGAAATTCTATCACATTTGTTCAATTTACGTCGCTCATATTTCCGATAGCGTATTGAGCTAAGCGGCATCTCAAAGCGCATGAAATGGCGAGTAAAATGCACTATTAAACTTCTAGGGTAGGGCAATCAGTGACCCGATTAGATCATTTTATATTATAGTTAATTTAAGAATTCAGCGATATTCTATCACATTTGTTCAATTTACGTTGCTCCTATTTCAGATACCGTACTGGGCTAGGCGGCATCATAAAGCGCGTGGAATGGCGAGTAAAATGCACTACTAAACTTCTATGATAGGGCAATCAGAGACCCGATTAGATCATTTTATATTGTGTTTAATATAAGATTTCAGGGAAATTCTGTCGCATTTGTTCAATTTACGTCGCTCCTATTTCAGATAGCGTATTGGGCTAAGCGGCATCTCAAAGCGCATGAAATGGAGAATAAAATGCACTATTAAACTTCTAGGCTAGGGAGAACAGAGACCCGATCAGATCATTTTACATTATGGTTCATAAAAGAATTCAGCGAAACTCTATCACATTTTTTCAACTTACGTCGCTCCTATTTCAGATAGCGTATTGGGCTAAGCGGCAGCTCAAAGCGCATGAAATGGCGAGTAAAATGCAATATTAAGCTTCTAGGGTAGGGCAAACAGACACCCGATTAGATCATTTTATATTATGGTTAATTTAAGAATTCAGCAAAATTCTATCACATTTGTTCAATTTACGTCGCTCCTATTTTAGATAGCGTATTGGGCAAAGCGGCATCTCAAAGCGTATGAAATGGCGAATAAAATGCACTCTTAAACTTCTAGGCTAGGGCGAACAGAGACCCGATCAGATCATTTTACATTATGGTTAATAAAAGAATTCAGCGAAATTCTATCACATTTGTTCAACTTACATCGCTCCTATTTCAGATAGCGTATTGGGCTAAGCGGCATCTCAAAGCGCATGAAATGGCGAGTAAAATTAACTATTAGATTTCTATGGTAGGGCGTACAGAGACCCGATTAGATCATTTTATATTATGGTTAATTTAAGAATTCAGCAAAATTCTATCACATTGGTTCAATTTACGTCGCTCCTATTTCAGATACCGTACTGGGCTCGGCGGCATCTTAAAGCGCGTGGAATGGCGAGTGAAATGCACTATTAGACTTCTATGGTAGGGCGAACAGAGACCCGATTAGATCATTTTACATTAAGGTTAATATAAGAATTCAGGGAAATTCTATCACATTTGTTCAATTTACGTCGCTCCTATTCCAGATAGCGTATTGGGCTATGCGGCATCTCAAAGCACATGAAATGGCGAGTAAAATGCACTTTTAAACTTCTAGGGTATGTCAAACAGAGACCCGATTAGATCATTTTATATTTTGGTTAATTTAAGAATTCAGTGAAATTCTATCACTTTTGTTCAATTTACGTCGCTCCTATTTCAGATAGCGTATTGGGCTAAGCGGCATTTCAAAGCGCATGAAATGGCGAGTAAAATGCCCTATTAAACTTCTAGGATAAGGCAAACAGAGACCCGATTATACCATTTTATATTATGGTTAATTTAAGAATTCAGCAAAATTCTATCACATTCGTTCAATTTAGGTCGCTCCTATTTCAGATAGCGTATTGGGCTAAGCGGCATCTCAAAGCGCATGAAATGGCGAGTAAAATGCACTATTAAACTTCTAGGGTAGGGCAATCAGTGACCCGATTAGATCATTTTATATTATAGTTAATTTAAGAACTCAGCGATATTCTATCACATTTGTTCAATTTACGTCGCTCCTATTTCAGATAGCGTATTGGGCTAAGCGGCATCTCAAAGCGCATGAAATGGCGAGCAAAATGCACTATTAAACTTCTAGGGTAGGGCAAACAGAGACCCGATTAGATCATTTTGTACTATGGTTAATTTAAGAATTCAGCAAAATTCTATCACGTTTGTTCAATTTACGTCGCTCCTATTGCAGATAGCGTGTTGGGTTAAGCGGCATCTCGAAGCGCATGAAATGGCGAGTATAATGCACTCTTAAACTTCTAGGATAAGGCAAACAGATACCCGATTAGATCAGTTCATATTATGGTTAATATAAGAATTCAGCGAAATTCTATCACATTTGTTCAATTTACGTCGCTCCTATTTCAGATAGCGTATTGGGCTATGCGGCATCTTAAAGCGCTCGGAATGGCGAGTAAAATGCACTATTAAACTTCTATGCTAGGGCAATCAGAGACCCGATTAGATCATTTTATATTTTGGTTAATATAAGAATTCAGTGAAATTCTATCACATTTGTTCAACTTTCGTCGCTCCTATTTCAGATAGCGTATTGAGCTAAGCGGCAACTGAAAGCACATGAAATGACGAGTGAAATGCACTATTAAACTTCTAGGGTAGGGCGAACAGAGACCCGATTAGATCATTTTACATTAAGGTTAATATAAGTATTCAGGGAAATTCTATCACATTTGTTCAATTTACGTCGCTCCTATTTCAGATAGCGTACTGGGCTAGGCGGCATCTTAAAGCGCGTGGAATGGCGAGTAAAATGCACTACTAATCTTCTATGATAGGGCAATTAGAGACCCGATTAGATCATTTTATATTTTGTTTAATAGAAGATTTCAGGGAAATTCCAGCACATTTGTTCAATTCGTGTCGCTGATATTTCAGAGAGCGTATTGGGCTAAGCGGCATCTCAAAGCGCATGAAATGGCGAGTAAAATGCACTATTAAACTCCTAGGGTAGGGCAAACAGAGACCCGATTAGATCATTTTATATTATGGTTAATTTAAGAATTCAGCAAGATTCTATCACATTTGTTGAATTTACGTCGCTCCTATTTCAGATAGCGTACTGGGCTAGGCGGCATCTTAAAGCGCGTGGAATCGCGAGTAAAATGCACTGTGAAACTTCAATGATAGGGCAGTCAGAGACCCGATTAGATCATTTTATATTTTGTTTAATATAAGATTTCAGGGAAATCCTATCACATTTGTTCAATTTACGTCGCTCATATTTCCGATAGCGTATTGGGCTAAGCGGCATCTCAAAGCGCATGAAATGGCGAGTAAAATGCACTATTAAACTTCTAGGGTAGGGCAATCAGTGACCCGATTAGATCATTTTATATTATAGTTAATTTAAGAATTCAGCGATATTCTATCACATTTGTTCAATTTACGTCGCTTCTATTGCAGGTAGCGTATTGGGTTAAGCGGCACCTCGAAGCGCATGAAATTGCGAGTAAAATGCACTATTAAACTTCTAGGGTAGAGCAAACAGAGACCCGATTAGATCATTTTATATTTTTGTTAATATAAGAATTCAGCGAAATTCTATCACATTTGTTCAATTTACGTCGCTCATATTTCCGATAGCGTATTGAGCTAAGCGGCATCTCAAAGCGCATGAAATGGCGAGTAAAATGCACTATTAAACTTCTAGGGTAGGGCAATCAGTGACCCGATTAGATCATTTTATATTATAGTTAATTTAAGAATTCAGCGATATTCTATCACATTTGTTCAATTTACGTCGCTCCTATTTCAGATACCGTACTGGGCTAGGCGGCATCATAAAGCGCGTGGAATGGCGAGTAAAATGCACTACTAAACTTCTATGATAGGGCAATCAGAGACCCGATTAGATCATTTTATATTGTGTTTAATATAAGATTTCAGGGAAATTCTGTCGCATTTGTTCAATTTACGTCGCTCCTATTTCAGATAGCGTATTGGGCTAAGCGGCATCTCAAAGCGCATGAAATGGAGAATAAAATGCACTATTAAACTTCTAGGCTAGGGAGAACAGAGACCCGATCAGATCATTTTACATTATGGTTCATAAAAGAATTCAGCGAAACTCTATCACATTTTTTCAACTTACGTCGCTCCTATTTCAGATAGCGTATTGGGCTAAGCGGCAGCTCAAAGCGCATGAAATGGCGAGTAAAATGCAATATTAAGCTTCTAGGGTAGGGCAAACAGACACCCGATTAGATCATTTTATATTATGGTTAATTTAAGAATTGAGCGAAATTCTATCACATTTGTTCAATTTACGTCGCTCCTATTTTAGATAGCGTATTGGGCAAAGCGGCATCTCAAAGCGTATGAAATGGCGAATAAAATGCACTCTTAAACTTCTAGGCTAGGGCGAACAGAGACCCGATCAGATCATTTTACATTATGGTTAATAAAAGAATTCAGCGAAATTCTATCACATTTGTTCAACTTACATCGCTCCTATTTCAGATAGCGTATTGGGCTAAGCGGCATCTCAAAGCGCATGAAATGGCGAGTAAAATGAACTATTAGATTTCTATGGTAGGGCGTACAGAGACCCGATTAGATCATTTTATATTATGGTTAATTTAAGAATTCAGCAAAATTCTATCACATTGGTTCAATTTACGTCGCTCCTATTTCAGATACCGTACTGGGCTCGGCGGCATCTTAAAGCGCGTGGAATGGCGAGTGAAATGCACTATTAGACTTCTATGGTAGGGCGAACAGAGACCCGATTAGATCATTTTACATTAAGGTTAATATAAGAATTCAGGGAAATTCTATCACATTTGTTCAATTTACGTCGCTCCTATTCCAGATAGCGTATTGGGCTATGCGGCATCTCAAAGCACATGAAATGGCGAGTAAAATGCACTTTTAAACTTCTAGGGTATGTCAAACAGAGACCCGATTAGATCATTTTATATTATGGTTAATTTAAGAATTCAGTGAAATTCTATCACTCTTGTTCAATTTACGTCGCTCCTATTTCAGATAGCGTATTGGGCTAAGCGGCATTTCAAAGCGCATGAAATGGCGAGTAAAATGCCCTATTAAACTTCTAGGATAAGGCAAACAGAGACCCGATTATACCATTTTATATTATGGTTAATTTAAGAATTCAGCAAAATTCTATCACATTCGTTCAATTTAGGTCGCTCCTATTTCAGATAGCGTATTGGGCTAAGCGGCATCTCAAAGCGCATGAAATGGCGAGTGAAATGCACTATGAGACTTCTATGGTAGGGCGAACAGAGACCAGATTAGATCATTTTACATTCTGGTTAATAAAATAATTCAGCGAAATTCTATCACGTTTGTTCAACTTTCGTCGCCCCTATTTCAGATAGCGTATTGAGCTAAGCGGCAACTGAAAACACATGAAATAACGAGTGAAATGCACTATTAAACTTCTAGGGTAGGGCGAACAGAGACCCGAATAGATCATTATACATTAAGGTTAATATAAGAATTCAGGGAAATTCTATCACATTTGTTCAATTTACGTCGCTCCTATTTCAGATAGCGTACTGGGCTAGGCGGCATCTTAAAGCGCGTGGAATGGCGAGTAAAATGCACTACTAATCTTCTATGATAGGGCAATCAGAGACCCGATTAGATCATTTTATATTTTGTTTAATACAAGATTTCAGGGAAATTCTATCACATTTGTTCAATTCGTGTCGCTGATATTTCAGATAGCGTATTGGGCTAAGCGGCATCTCAAAGCGCATGAAATGGCGAGTAAAATGCACTATTAAACTTCTAGGGTAGAGCAAACAGAGACCCGATTAGATCATTTTATATTATGGTTAATTTAAGAATTCAGCAAGATTCTATCACATCTGTTGAATTTACGTCGCTCCTATTTCAGATAGCGTACTGGGCTAGGCGGCATCTTAAAGCGCGTGGAATCGCGAGTAAAATGCACTGTGAAACTTCAATGATAGGGCAGTCAGAGACCCGATTACATCATTTTATATTTTGTTTAATATAAGATTTCAGGGAAATCCTATCACATTCGTTCTATTTACGTCGCTCCTATTTCAGTTAGCGGATTGGGCTGACCGGCATCTCAAAGCGCATGAAATGGCGCGTAAAATGCGCTATTAAACTTCTAGGATAAGGCAAACGGAGACCCGATTAGTTCATTTTATATTACGGTTAATATAAGAATTCAGCGTAATTCTATCACATTTCTTCAAATTACGTCGCGCCTATTTCAGATAGCGTACTGGGCTGGCCGGCATCTTAAACCGCGTGGAATGGCGAGTAAAATGCACAATTAAGCTTCTATGATAGGGCAATCACAGACCCGATTAGATCATTTTATATTTTGTTTAATACAAGATTTCAGGGAAATTCTATCACATTTGTTCAATTTACGTCGCTCATATTTCAGATAGCGTACTGGGCTAGGCGGCATCTTAGAGCGCGTGAAATGGCGAGCAAAATGCACTATGAAACTTCTATGATAGGGCAATCAGAGACCCGATTAGATTATTTTATATTTTGGTTAATATAAGGATTCACGGAAATTCTATCACATTTGTTCAATTTATGTCGCTCCTATTTCAGATAGCGTATTGGGCTATGCGGCATCTCAAAGCGCATGAAATGGCGAGTAAAATGCACTATTAAACTTCTAGGGTAGGGCAAACAGAGACCCGATTAGATCATTTTATATTATGGTTAATTTAAGAATTCAGCCAAATTCTATCACATTTGTTCAATTTACGTCGCTCCTCTTTCAGATAGCGTACTGGGCTAGGCGGAATCTTAAAGCGCGTGGATTGGCGAGTAAAATGCACTATTAATCTTCTAGGGTAGGGCGAACAGAGACCCGATTAGAACACTTTACATTAAGGTTAATATAAGAATTCAGCGAAAGTCTCTCACATTTGTTCAATTTACGTCGCTGATATTTCAGATAGCGTATTGGGCTAAGCGGCATCTCAATGCGCATGAAATGGCGAGTAAAATGCACTATTAAACTTCTAGGATAAGGCAAACAGAGACCCGATTCGATCATTTTATATTATGGTTAATATAAGAATTCAGCGTAATTCTATCACATTTGTTCAACGTACGTCGCTCCTATTTCAGATACGGTACTGGGCTAGGCGGCATCTTAACGCGCGTGGAATGGCGGGTAAAATGCACTATTAAACTTCTATTATAGGGCTATCAGAGACCCGATTAGATCATTTTATATTTTGGTTAATATAAGAATCCAGCGAAATTCTATCACATTCGTTCAATTTACGTCGCTCCTATTTCAGATAGCGTATTGGGCTAAGCGCCATCTCAAAGCGCATGAAATGGCGAGTAAAATGCACTATTAAACTTCTAGGGTAGGGCAAACAGAGACCCGATTAGATCATTTTATATTATGGTTAATTTAAGAATTCAGCCAAATTCTATCACATTTGTTCAATTTACGTCGCTCCTATTCCAGATAGCGTACTGGGCTAGGCGGAATCTTAAAGCGCGTGGATTGGCGAGTAAAATGCACTCTTAAACTTCTAGGATAAGGCAAACAGAGACCCGATTCGTTCATTTTATATTACGGTTAATATAAGAATTCAGCGTAATTCTATCACATTTATTCAACGTACGTCGCTCCTATTTCAGATAGCGTATTGGGCTAAGCGGCATCTCAGAGCGCATGAAATGGCGAGTGAAATGCGCTATTAGACTTCTATGGTAGGGCGAACAGAGGCCCGATTACATCATTTTACATTCTGGTTAATAAAATAATTCAGCGAAATTCTATCACATTTGTTCAATTTACGTCGCTCATATTTCCGATAGCGTATTGGGCTAAGCGGCATCTCAAAGCGCATGAAATGGCGAGTAAAATGCACTATTAAACTTCTAGGGTGGGGCAATCAGTGACCCGATTAGATCATTTTATATTATAGTTAATTTAAGAATTCAGCGATATTCTATCACATTTGTTCAATTTACGTCGCTCCTATTGCAGATGGCGTATTGGGTTAAGCGGCACCTCAAAGCGCATGAAATTGCGAGTAAAATGCACTATTAAACTTCTAGGGTAGAGCAAACAGAGACCCGATTAGATCATTTTATATTATGGTTAATATAAGAATTCAGCGAAATTCTATCACATTTGTTCAATTTGCGTCGCTCATATTTCAGATAGCGTATTGGGATAAGCGGCATCTCAAAGCGCATGAAATGGCGCGTAAAATGCGCTATTAAACTTCTAGGATAAGGCAAACGAAGACCCGATTAGTTCATTTTATATTACGGTTAATATAAGAATGCAGCGTAATTCTATCACATTTCTTCAAATTACGTCGCTCCTATTTCAGATAGCGTACTGGGCTGGCCGGCATCTTAAACCGCGTGGAATGGCGAGTAAAATGCACTATTAAGCTTCTATGATAGGGCATTCACAGACCCGATTAGATCATTTTATATTTTGTTTAATATAAGATTTCAGGGAAATTCTATCACATTAGTTCAATTTACGTCGCTCATATTTCAGATAGCGTATTGGGCTAAGCGGCATCTCAAAGCGCATGAAATGGCGAATAGAATGCACTATTAAACTTCTAGGGTAGTGCAACCAGAGACCCGATTAGTTCATTTTATATTACGGTTAATATAAGAATTCAGCGTAATTCTATCGCATTTGTTCAATTTACGTCGCTCCTATTTCAGATAGCGTACTGGGCTAGGCGGCATCTTAGAGCGCGTGAAATGGCGAGTAAAATGCACTATGAAACTTCTATGATAGGGCAATCAGAGACCCGATTAGATTATTTTATATTTTGGTTAATATAAGAATTCAGGGAAATTCTATCACATTTGTTCAATTTACGTCGCTCCTATTTCAGATATCGTATTGGGCTAAGCGGCATCTCAAAGCGCATGAAATGACGAGTGAAATGCAATATTATACATCTAGGGTAGGGTGAACAGAGACCCGAAGAGATCATTTTACATTAAGGTGAATATAAGAATGCAGCGTAATTCTGTCACATTTGTTCAACTTACGTCGCTCCTATTCAGATAGCGTATTGGGTTAAGCGTCATCTCGAAGAGCATGAAATGACGAGTGAAGTGCACTAATAAACTTCTAGGGTAGGGCGAACAGAGACCCGATTAGATCATTTTTCATTAAGGTTAATATAAGTATTCAGCGACATTCTATCACACTTGTTCAATTTACGTCGCTTCTATTTCAGACAGCGTACTGGGCTAGGCGGCATCTCAAAGCGCATGAAATGGCGAGTAAAATGCACTATTAAACTTCTAGGGTAGGGCAAACAGAGACCCGATTAGATCATTTTATATTATGGTTAATTTAAGAATTCAGCCAAATTCTATCACATTTGTTCAATTTACGTCGCTCCTATTTCAGATAGCGTACTGGGCTAGGCGGAATCTTAAAGCGCGTGGATTTGCGAGTAAAATGCACTATTAATCTTCTAGGGTAGGGCGAACAGAGACCCGATTAGAACACTTTACATTAAGGTTAATATAAGAATTCAGCGAAAGTCTCTCACATTTGTTCAATTTACGTCGCTGATATTTCAGATAGCGTATTGGGCTAAGCGGCATCTCAATGCGCATGAAATGGCGAGTAAAATGCACTATTAAACTTCTAGGATAAGGCAAACAGAGACCCGATTCGATCATTTTATATTATGGTTAATATAAGAATTCAGCGTAATTCTATCACATTTGTTCAACGTACGTCGCTCCTATTTCAGATACGGTACTGGGCTAGGCGGCATCTTAAAGCGCGTGGAATGGCGGGTAAAATGCACTATTAAACTTCTATTATAGGGCTATCAGAGTCCCGATTAGATCATTTTATATTTTGGTTAATATAAGAATCCAGCGAAATTCTATCACATTCGTTCAATTTACGTCGCTCCTATTTCTGATAGCGTATTGGGCTAAGCGCCATCTCAAATCGCATGAAATGGCGAACAAAATGCACTATTAAACTTCTAGGCTAGGGCGAACAGAGACCAGATTAGATCATTTTATATTTTGGTTAATATAAGAATTCTGCGAAATTCTATCACATTTGTTCAAGTTACGTCGCTCCTGTTTCAGATAGCGTACTGGGCTAGGCGGCATCTTAAAGCGCGTGGAATGGCGTGTAAAATGCACTATTAAACTTCTATGATAGGGCAATCAGAGACCCGATTAGATCATTTTATATTTTGGTTAATATAAGAATTCAACGAAATTCTATCACATTTGTAAAATTTACGTCGCTCCTATTACAGATAGCTTATTGGGCTTAGCGGCATCTCAAAGCGCATGAAATGACGAGTGAAATGCACTATTAAACTTCTAGGGTAGGGCAAACAGAGACCCGATTAGATCATTTTATATTATGGTTAATTTAAGAATTCAGCAAAATTCTATCACATTTGTTCAATTTACGTCGCTCCTATTTCAGATAGCGTACTGGGCTAGGCGGCATCTTAAAGCGGGTGAAATGGCGAGTAGAATGCACTATTAAAATTCTATGGTAGGGCAAACAGAGACTCGATTAGATCATTTTACATTAATGTTAATAAAAGAATTCAGCGAAATTCTATCACATTTGTTCAACTTACGTCGCTCCTATTTCAGATAGCGTATTGGGCTAAGCGGCACCTCAAAGCGCATGAAATGGCGAGTGAAATGCACTATTAGACTTGTATGGTAGGGCGAACAGAGACCCGATTGGATCATTTTACATTAAGGTTTACATAAGAATTCACGGAAATTCTATCACATTTGTTCAATTTACGTCGCTCCTATTTCAGATAGCGTATTGGGCTAAGCGGCCTCTCAAAGCGCATGAAATGGCGCGTAAAATGCGCTATTATACTTCTAGGATAAGGCAAACGGAGACCCGATTAGTTCATTTTATATTACGGTTAATATAAGAATTCAGCGTAATTCTATCACATTTCTTCATCTTACGTCGCTCCTATTTCAGATAGCCTACTGACCTATGCGGCATCTTAAAGCGCGTGGAAGGGCGAGTAAAATGCACTACTAAACTTCTATGATAGGGCAATCAGAGACCCGATTAGATCATTTTATATTTTGTTTAATATAAGATTTCAGGGAAATTCTATCACATTTGTTCAATTTACGTCGCTCCTATTTCAGATAGCGTATTGGGCAAAGCGGCATCTCAAAGCGCATGAAATGGCGAGTGAAATGCACTATTAGACTTCTATGGTAGGGCGAACAGAGACCCGATTGGATCATTTTATATTATGGTTAATATAAGAATTCACGGATATTCTATCACATTTGTTCAACTTTCGCTGCTCCTATTTCAGATAGCGTATTGGGTTACGCGGCATCTCAAAGCGCATGAAATGGCGAGTAAAATGCACTATTAAACTTCTAGGGTAGGGCAAACAGAGACCCGATTAGATCATTTTATATTATGGTTAATTTAAGAATTCAGCAAAATTCTATCACATTTGTTCAATTTACGTCGCTCCTATTTCGGATAGCGTACTGGGCTAGGCGGCATCCTAAAGCGCGTGGAGTGGCGAGTAAAATGCACTATTAAACTTGTATGATAGGGCAATCAGAGACGCGATTAGATCATTTTATATTTTGTTTAATACAAGATTTCAGGGAAATTCTATCACATTTGTTCAATTCGTGTCGCTGATATTTCAGATAGCTTATTGGGCTAAGCGGCATCTCAAAGCGCATGAAATGGCGAGTAAAATGCACTATTAAACTCCTAGGGTAGGGCAAACAGAGACCCGATTAGATCATTTTATATTATGGTTAATTTAAGAATTCAACAAGATTCTATCACATTTGTTGAATTTACGTCGCTCCTATTTCAGATATCGTACTGGGCTAGGCGGCATCTTAAAGCGCGTGGAATCGCGAGTAAAATGCACTGTTAAACTTCAATGATAGGGCAGTCAGAGACCCGATTAGATCATTTTATATTTTGTTTAATATAAGATTTCAGGGAAATCCTATCACATTCGTTCTATTTACGTCGCTCCTATTTCAGTTAGCGGATTGGGCTGACCGGCATCTCAAAGCGCATGAAATGGCGAATAAAATGGACTGTTAAACTTCTCGGTCAGGGCAAACAGAGACCCGATTAGATCATTTTATATTACGGTTAATATAAGAATTCAGCGTAATTCTATCACATTTCTTCAAATTACGTCGCTCCTATTTCAGATAGTGTACTGGGCTGGCCGGCATCTTAAAGCGCGTGGAATGGCGAGTAAAATGCACTATTAAACTTCTATGATAGGGCAATCAGTGACCCGATTAGATCATTTTATATTATAGTTAATTTAAGAATTCAGCGAAATTCTATCACATTTGATCAATTTACGTCGCTCCTATTGCAGATAGCGTATTGGGTTAAGCGGCACCTCAAAGCGCATGAAATTGCGAGTAAAATGCACTATTAAACTTCTAGGGTAGAGCAAACAGAGACCCGATTAGATCATTTTATATTATGGTTAATATAAGAATTCAGCGAAATTCTATCACATTTGTTCAATTTGCGTCGCTCATATTTCAGATAGCGTATTGGGATAAGCGGCATCTCAAAGCGCATGAAATGGCGCGTAAAATGCGCTATTAAACTTCTAGGATAAGGCAAACGGAGACCCGATTAGTTCATTTTATATTACGGTTAATATAAGAATTCAGCGTAATTCTATCACATTTCTTCAAATTACGTCGCTCCTATTTCAGATAGCGTACTGGGCTGGCCGGCATCTTAAACCGCGTGGAATGGCGAGTAAAATGCACAATTAAGCTTCTATGATAGGGCATTCACAGACCCGATTAGATCATTTTATATTTTGTTTAATATAAGATTTCAGGGAAATTCTATCACATTAGTTCAATTTACGTCGCTCATATTTCAGATAGCGTATTGGGCTAAGCGGCATCTCAAAGCGCATGAAATGGCGAGTAGAATGCACTATTAAACTTCTAGGGTAGTGCAACCAGAGACCCGATTAGTTCATTTTATATTACGGTTAATATAAGAATTCAGCGTAATTCTATCGCATTTGTTCAATTTACGTCGCTCCTATTTCAGATAGCGTACTGGGCTAGGCGGCGTCTTAGAGTGCGTGAAATGGCGAGTAAAATGCACAATGAAACTTCTATGATAGGGCAATCAGAGACCCGATTAGATTATTTTATATTTTGGTTAATATAAGAATTCAGGGAAATTCTATCACATTTGTTCAATTTATGTCGCTCCTATTTCAGATATCGTATTGGGCTAAGCGGCATCTCAAAGCGCATGAAATGACGAGTGAAATGCAATATTATACATCTAGGGTAGGGTGAACAGAGACCCGAAGAGATCATTTTACATTAAGGTGAATATAAGAATGCAGCGTAATTCTGTCACATTTGTTCAACTTACGTCGCTCCTATTTCAGATAGCGTATTGGGTTAAGCGTCATCTCGAAGCGCATGAAATGACGAGTGAAGTGCACTAATAAACTTCTAGGGTAGGGCGAACAGAGACCCGATTAGATCATTTTTCATTAAGGTTAATATAAGTATTCAGCGACATTCTATCACACTTGTTCAATTTACGTCGCTTCTATTTCAGACAGCGTACTGGGCTAGGCGGCATCTTAAAGCGCGTGGAATGGCGAGTAAAATGCACTATTAACCTTCTGTGATAGGGCAATCAGAGACCAGATTAGATCATTTTATACTTTGGTTAATATAAGAATTCAGCGAAATTCTATCACATTTGTTCAATTTACGTCGCTCCTATTTCAGATAGCGTATTGGGCTAAGCGGCATCTCAAAGCGCATGAAATGACGAGTGAAATGCACTATTAAACTTCTAGGGTAGGGCAAACAGGGACCCGATTAGATCATTTTATATTATGGTTAATTTAAGAATTCAGCGACATTCTATCACATTTGTTCAATTTACGTCGCTCCTATTTCAGATAGCGTATTGGGCTAAGCGGCATCTCAAAGCGCATGAAATGGCGTGTAAAATGCACGATTAAACTTCTAGGGTAGGGCAAACAGAGACCCGATTAGATCATTTTATATTTTGTTTAATATAAGAATTCAGCGAAATTCTATCACATTTGTTCAATTTACGTCGCTCCTATTTCAGATAGCGTATTGGGCTAAGCCGGATCTCAGAGCGCATGAAATGGCGACTAAAATGCACTATTAAACTTCTAGGGTAGGGCAAACAGAGACCCGATTAGATCATTTTATATTATGGTTAATTTAAGAATTCAGCAAAATTCTATGACATTTGTTCAACCTACGTCGCTCCTATTTCAGATAGCGCACTGGGCTAGGCGGCAACTTAAAGCGCGTGGAATGGCGAGTAAAATGCACTACTAAACTTCTAGGATAAGGCAAACAGAGACCCGATTAGATCATTTTATATTACGGTTAATATAAGAATTCAGCGTAATTCTATCACATTTGTTCAATTTACGTCGCTCCTATTTCAGATAGCGCATTGGGCTAAGCGGCATCTCAAAGCCCATGAAATGGCGAATAAAATGCACTGCTAAACTTGTAGGGTAGGGCAAACAGGGACCCGATTAGATCATTTTATATTATCGTTAATCCAAGATGTCAGCAAAATTCTATCACATTTGTTCAATTTACGTCGCTCCAATTTCAGATAGCGTACTGGGCTAGGCGGCATCTTAAAGCGCATGAAATGACGAGTGAAATGCACTATTAAACTACTATGATAGGGCAATCAGAGACCCGACTAGATCATTTTATATTTTGGTTAATATAAGAATTCAGCGAAATTCTATCACAATTGTTCAATTTACGTCGCTCCTATTTCAGATAGCGTATTGGCCTAAGCGGCATCTCAAAGCGCATGAAATGCCGAGTAAAATGCACTATTAATCTTCTAGGGTAAGGCAAACACAGACCCGATTAGATCATTTTATAATACGGTTAATATAAGAATTCAGCGTAAGTCTATCACATTTGTTCAATTTACGTCGCTCCTATTTCAGATAGCGTATTGGGCTAACGGCCATCTCAAAGCGCATGAAGTGGCGAGCAAAGTGCACCATTAAACTTCTAGGGTAGGGCAAACAGAGACCCGATTAGATAATTTTATATTACGGTTAATATAATAATTCAGCGTAATTCTATCACACTTGTTCAACTTACGTCGCTCCTATTTCAGATAGCGTACTGGGCTGGGCGGCATCTCAAAGCGCATGAAATGGCGAGTAAAATGCACTATTAAACTTCTAGGGTAAGGCAAACAGATACCCGATAAGACCATTTTATATTATGATTAATTTAAGAATTCAGCGAAACTCTATCACATTTGTTCAACTTACGTCGCTCCTATTTCAGATAGCGTACTGGGCTAGGCGGCATCTTAAAGCGCGTGGAATGGCGAGTAAAATGCACTATTAAACTTCTATGATAGGGCTATCAGAGACCCGATTAGATCATTTTATATTTTGGTTAATATAAGAAGCCAGCGAAATTCTATCACATTCGTTCAATTTACGTCGCTCCTATTTCAGATATCGTATTGGGCTAAGCGGCATCTCAAAGCGCATGAAATGGCGAGTAAAATGCAGTGCTAAACTTGTAGGGTAGGGCAAACAGAGACCCGATTAGATCATTTCATATTATAGTTTATTTAAGAATTCAGAAAAATTCTATCACATTTGTCAATTTACGTCGCTCCTATTTCAGATAGCGTATTGGGCTAAGCGGCATCTCAAAGCGCATGAAATGACGAGTGAAATGCACTATTAAACTTCTAGGGTAGGGCAAACAGGGACCCGATTAGATCATTTTATATTATGGTTAATTTAAGAATTCAGCGAAATTCTATCACATTTGTTCAATTTACGTCGCTCCTATTTCAGATAGCGTATTGGGCTAAGCCGGATCTCAAAGCGCATGAAATGGCGACTAAAATGCACTATTAAACTTCTAGGGTAGGGCAAACAGAGACCCGATTAGATCATTTTATATTATGGTTAATTTAAGAATTCAGCAAAATTCTATGACATTTGTTCAACCTACGTCGCTCCTATTTCAGATAGCGCACAGGGCTAGGCGGCAACTTAAAGCGCGTGGAATGGCGAGTAAAATGCACTACTAAACTCCTATGATAGGGCAATCAGAGACCCGATTAGATCAGTTTATATTTTGTTTAATATAAGATTTCAGGGAAATAGTATCACATTTGTTCAATTTACGTCGCTCCCATATCAGATAGCGTATTCGGCTAAGCGGCATCTCAAAGCGCATGAAATGGCGAGTGAAATGCACCGTTAGACTTCTATGGTAGGGCGAACAGAGACCCGATTAGATCATTTTACATTAAGGTTAATATAAGGATTCACGGAAATTCTATCACATTTGTTCAATTTACGTCGCTCCTATTTCAGATAGCGTATTGGGATAAGCGGCATCTCAAAGCGCATGAAATGGCGCGTAAAATGCGCTATTAAACTTCTAGGATAAGGCAAACGGAGACCCGATTAGTTCATTTTATATTACGGTTAATATAAGAATTCAGCGTAATTCTATCACATTTGTTCATCTTACGTCGCTCCTATTTCAGATAGCCTACTGACCTAGGCGGCATCTCAAAGCGCGTGGAAGGGCGAGTAAAATGCACTACTAAACTTCTATGATAGAGCAATCAGAGACCCGATTAGATCATTTTATATTATGGTTAATTTAAGAATTCAGCGAAATTCTATCACATTTGTTCAATTTACGTCGCTCCAATTTCAGATAGCGTATTGGGCTAAGCGGCATCCCAAAGCGCATGAAATGGCGAATAAAATGCACTATTAAACTTCTAGGCTAGGGCGAACAGAGACCCGAGCAGATCATTTTACATTATGGTTAATAAAAGAATTCAGCGTAATTCTATCACATTTGTTCAACTTACGTCGCTCCTATTTCAGATAGCGTATTGGGCTAAGCGGCATCTCAAAGCGCATGAAATGGCGAGTAAAATGCGCTATTAAACTTCTAGGATAAGGCAAACAGAGACCCGATTAGACCATTTTATATTACGGTTAATATAAGAATTCAGCGTAATTCTATCACATTTGTTCAAGTTACGTCGCTCCTATTTCAGATAGCGTACTGGGCTAGGCGGCATCTTAAAGCGCGTGGAATGGCGAGTAAAATGCACTACTAATCTTCTATGATAGGGCAATCAGAGACCCGATTAGATCATTTTATATTTTGATTAATATAAGGTTTCAGGGAAATTCTATCACATTTGTTCAATTTACGTCGCTCCTATTTCAGATACCGTACTGGGCTCGGCGGCATCTTAAAGCGCGTGGAATGGCGAGTGAAATGCACTATTAGACTTCTATGGTAGGGCGAACAGAGACCCGATTAGATCATTTTACATTAAGGTTAATATAAGAATTCAGGGAAATTCTATCACATTTGTTCAATTTACGTCGCTCCTATTCCAGATAGCGTATTGGGCTATGCGGCATCTCAAAGCACATGAAATGGCGAGTAAAATGCACTTTTAAACTTCTAGGGTATGTCAAACAGAGACCCGATTAGATCATTTTATATTATGGTTAATTTAAGAATTCAGTGAAATTCTATCACTCTTGTTCAATTTACGTCGCTCCTATTTCAGATAGCGTATTGGGCTAAGCGGCATTTCAAAGCGCATGAAATGGCGAGTAAAATGCCCTATTAAACTTCTAGGATAAGGCAAACAGAGACCCGATTATACCATTTTATATTATAGTTAATTTAAGAATTCAGCGAAATTCTATCACATTTGTTCAATTTACGTCGCTCATATTTCCGATAGCGTATTGGGCTAAGCGGCATCTCAAAGCGCATGAAATGGCGAGTAAAATGCACTATTAAACTCCTAGGGTAGGGCAAACAGAGACCCGATTACATCATTTTATATTATGGTTAATTTAAGAATTCAGCAAGATTCTATCACATCTGTTGAATTTACGTCGCTCCTATTTCAGATAGCGTACTGGGCTAGGCGGCATCTTAAAGCGCGTGGAATCGCGAGTAAAATGCACTGTGAAACTTCAATGATAGGGCAGTCAGAGACCCGATTACATCATTTTATATTTTGTTTTATATAAGATTTCAGGGAAATCCTATCACATTCGTTCTATTTACGTCGCTCCTATTTCAGTTAGCGGATTGGGCTGACCGGCATCTCAAAGCGCATGAAATGGCGAATAAAATGGACTGTTAAACTTCTCGGGTAGGGCAAACAGAGACCCGATTAGATCATTTTATATTACGGTTAATATAAGAATTCAGCGTAATTCTATCACATTTCTTCAAATTACGTCGCTCCTATTTCAGATAGTGTACTGGGCTGGCCGGCATCTTAAAGCACGTGGAATGGCGAGTAAAATACCCTATTAAACTTCTATGATAGGGCAATCAGTGACCCGATTAGATCATTTTATATTATAGTTAATTTAAGAATTCAGCGAAATTCTATCACATTTGTTCAATTTACGTCGCTCATATTTCCGATAGCGTATTGGGCTTAGCGGCATCTCAAAGCGCATGAAATGGCGAGTAAAATGCACTATTAAACTTCTAGGGTAGGGCAATCAGTGACCCGATTAGATCATTTTATATTATAGTTAATTTAAGAATTCAGCGATATTCTATCACATTTGTTTAATTTACGTCGCTCCTATTGCCGATAGCGTATTGGGTTAAGCGGCACCTCAAAGCGCATGAAATTGCGAGTAAAATGCACTATTAAACTTCTAGGGTGGAGCAAACAGAGACCCGATTAGATCATTTTATATTATGGTTAATATAAGAATTCAGCGTAATTCTATCGCATTTGTTCAATTTACGTCGCTCCTATTTCAGATAGCGTACTGGGCTAGGCGGCATCTTAGAGCGCGTGGAATGGCGAGTAAAATGCACTATTAACCTTCTGTGATAGGGCAATCAGAGACCAGATTAGATCATTTTATACTTTGGTTAATATAAGAATTCAGCGAAATTCTATCACATTTGTTCAATTTACGTCGCTCCTATTTCAGATAGCGTATTGGGCTAAGCGGCATCTCAAAGCGCATGAAATGACGAGTGAAATGCACTATTAAACTTCTAGGGTAGGGCAAACAGGGACCCGATTAGATCATTTTATATTATGGTTAATTTAAGAATTCAGCGAAATTCTATCACATTTGTTCAATTTACGTCGCTCCTATTTCAGATAGCGTATTGGGCTAAGCCGGATCTCAAAGGGCATGAAATGGCGACTAAAATGCATTATTAAACTTCTAGGGTAGGGCAAACAGAGACCCGATTAGATCATTTTATATTATGGTTAATTTAAGAATTCAGCAAAATTCTATGACATTTGTTCAACCTACGTCGCTCCTATTTCAGATAGCGCACAGGGCTAGGCGGCAACTTAAAGCGCCTGGAATGGCGAGTAAAATGCACTATTAACCTTCTGTGATAGGGCAATCAGAGACCAGATTAGATCATTTTATACTTTGGTTAATATGAGAATTCAGCGAAATTCTATCACATTTGTTCAATTTACGTCGCTCCTATTTCAGATATCGTACTGGGCTAGGCGGCATCTTAAAGCGCGTGGAATGGCGAGTAAAATGCACTATTAACCTCCTATGATAGGGCAATCAGAGACCCGATTAGATCAGTTTATATTTTGTTTAATATAAGATTTCAGGGAAATAGTATCACATTTGTTCAAATTACGTCGCTCCTATATCAGATAGCGTATTCGGCTAAGCGGCATCTCAAAGCGCATGAAATGGCGAGTGAAATGCACCGTTAGTCTTCTATGGTAGGGCGAACAGAGACCCGATTAGATCATTTTACATTAAGGTTAATATAAGGATTCACGGAAATTCTATCACATTTGTTCAATTTACGTCGCTCCTATTTCAGATAGCGTATTGGGCTAAGCGGCCTCTCAAAGCGCATGAAATGGCGCGTAAAATGCGCTATTAAACTTCTAGGATAAGGCAAACGTAGACCCGATTAGTCCATTTTATATTACGGTTAATATAAGAATTCAGCGTAATTCTATCACATTTGTTCATCTTACGTCGCTCCTATTTCAGATAGCCTACTGACCTAGGCGGCATCTCAAAGCGCGTGGAAGGGCGAGTAAAATGCACTACTAAACTTCTATGATAGAGCAATCAGAGACCCGATTAGATCATTTTATATTTTGTTTAATATAAGATTTCAGGGAAATTCTATCACATTTGTTCAATTTACGTCGCTCCTATTTCAGATAGCGTATTGGGCTAAGCGGCATCTCAAAGCGCATGAAATGGCGAGTGAAATGCACTATTAGACTTCTATGGTAGGGCGAACAGAGACCCGATTAGATCATTTTATATTATGGTTAATTTAAGAATTCAGTGAAATTCTATCACTCTTGTTCAATTTACGTCGCTCCTATTTCAGATAGCGTATTGGGCTAAGCGGCATTTCAAAGCGCATGAAATGGCGAGTAAAATGCCCTATTAAACTTCTAGGATAAGGCAAACAGAGACCCGATTATACCATTTTATATTATAGTTAATTTAAGAATTCAGCGAAATTCTATCACATTTGTTCAATTTACGTCGCTCATATTTCCGATAGCGTATTGGGCTAAGCGGCATCTCAAAGCGCATGAAATGGCGAGTAAAATGCACTATTAAACTCCTAGGGTAGGGCAAACAGAGACCCGATTACATCATTTTATATTATGGTTAATTTAAGAATTCAGCAAGATTCTATCACATCTGTTGAATTTACGTCGCTCCTATTTCAGATAGCGTACTGGGCTAGGCGGCATCTTAAAGCGCGTGGAATCGCGAGTAAAATGCACTGTGAAACTTCAATGATAGGGCAGTCAGAGACCCGATTACATCATTTTATATTTTGTTTTATATAAGATTTCAGGGAAATCCTATCACATTCGTTCTATTTACGTCGCTCCTATTTCAGTTAGCGGATTGGGCTGACCGGCATCTCAAAGCGCATGAAATGGCGAATAAAATGGACTGTTAAACTTCTCGGGTAGGGCAAACAGAGACCCGATTAGATCATTTTATATTACGGTTAATATAAGAATTCAGCGTAATTCTATCACATTTCTTCAAATTACGTCGCTCCTATTTCAGATAGTGTACTGGGCTGGCCGGCATCTTAAAGCACGTGGAATGGCGAGTAAAATACCCTATTAAACTTCTATGATAGGGCAATCAGTGACCCGATTAGATCATTTTATATTATAGTTAATTTAAGAATTCAGCGAAATTCTATCACATTTGTTCAATTTACGTCGCTCATATTTCCGATAGCGTATTGGGCTTAGCGGCATCTCAAAGCGCATGAAATGGCGAGTAAAATGCACTATTAAACTTCTAGGGTAGGGCAATCAGTGACCCGATTAGATCATTTTATATTATAGTTAATTTAAGAATTCAGCGATATTCTATCACATTTGTTTAATTTACGTCGCTCCTATTGCCGATAGCGTATTGGGTTAAGCGGCACCTCAAAGCGCATGAAATTGCGAGTAAAATGCACTATTAAACTTCTAGGGTGGAGCAAACAGAGACCCGATTAGATCATTTTATATTATGGTTAATATAAGAATTCAGCGTAATTCTATCGCATTTGTTCAATTTACGTCGCTCCTATTTCAGATAGCGTACTGGGCTAGGCGGCATCTTAGAGCGCGTGGAATGGCGAGTAAAATGCACTATTAACCTTCTGTGATAGGGCAATCAGAGACCAGATTAGATCATTTTATACTTTGGTTAATATAAGAATTCAGCGAAATTCTATCACATTTGTTCAATTTACGTCGCTCCTATTTCAGATATCGTACTGGGCTAGGCGGCATCTTAAAGCGCGTGGAATGGCGAGTAAAATGCACTATTAACCTCCTATGATAGGGCAATCAGAGACCCGATTAGATCAGTTTATATTTTGTTTAATATAAGATTTCAGGGAAATAGTATCACATTTGTTCAAATTACGTCGCTCCTATATCAGATAGCGTATTCGGCTAAGCGGCATCTCAAAGCGCATGAAATGGCGAGTGAAATGCACCGTTAGTCTTCTATGGTAGGGCGAACAGAGACCCGATTAGATCATTTTACATTAAGGTTAATATAAGGATTCACGGAAATTCTATCACATTTGTTCAATTTACGTCGCTCCTATTTCAGATAGCGTATTGGGCTAAGCGGCCTCTCAAAGCGCATGAAATGGCGCGTAAAATGCGCTATTAAACTTCTAGGATAAGGCAAACGTAGACCCGATTAGTCCATTTTATATTACGGTTAATATAAGAATTCAGCGTAATTCTATCACATTTGTTCATCTTACGTCGCTCCTATTTCAGATAGCCTACTGACCTAGGCGGCATCTCAAAGCGCGTGGAAGGGCGAGTAAAATGCACTACTAAACTTCTATGATAGAGCAATCAGAGACCCGATTAGATCATTTTATATTTTGTTTAATATAAGATTTCAGGGAAATTCTATCACATTTGTTCAATTTACGTCGCTCCTATTTCAGATAGCGTATTGGGCTAAGCGGCATCTCAAAGCGCATGAAATGGCGAGTGAAATGCACTATTAGACTTCTATGGTAGGGCGAACAGAGACCCGATTGGATCATTTTATATTATGGTTAATTTAAGAATTCAGCGAAATTCTATCACATTTGTTCAATTTACGTCGCTCCAATTTCAGATAGCGTATTGGGCTAAGCGGCATCTCAAAGCGCATGAAATGGCGAGTAAAATGAACTATTAGATTTCTATGGTAGGGCGTACAGAGACCCGATTAGATCATTTTATATTATGGTTAATTTAAGAATTCAGCAAAATTCTATCACATTGGTTCAATTTACGTCGCTCCTATTTCAGATACCGTACTGGGCTCGGCGGCATCTTAAAGCGCGTGGAATGGCGAGTGAAATGCACTATTAGACTTCTATGGTAGGGCGAACAGAGACCCGATTAGATCATTTTACATTAAGGTTAATATAAGAATTCAGGGAAATTCTATCACATTTGTTCAATTTACGTCGCTCCAATTTCAGATAGCGTATTGGGCTATGCGGCATCTCAAAGCGCATGAAATGGCGAGTAAAATGAACTATTAGATTTCTATGGTAGGGCGTACAGAGACCCGATTAGATCATTTTATATTATGGTTAATTTAAGAATTCAGCAAAGTTCTATCACATTGGTTCAATTTACGTCGCTCCTATTTCAGATACCGTACTGGGCTCGGCGGCATCTTAAAGCGCGTGGAATGGCGAGTGAAATGCACTATTAGACTTCTATGGTAGGGCGAACAGAGACCCGATTAGATCATTTTACATTAAGGTTAATATAAGAATTCAGGGAAATTCTATCACATTTGTTCAATTTACGTCGCTCCTATTCCAGATAGCGTATTGGGCTATGCGGCATCTCAAAGCGCATGAAATGGCGAGTGAAATGCACCGTTAGACTTCTATGGTAGGGCGAACAGAGACCCGATTAGATCATTTTACATTAAGGTTAATATAAGGATTCACGGAAATTCTATCACATTTGTTCAATTTACGTCGCTCCTATTTCAGATAGCGTATTGGGCTATGCGGCATCTCAAAGCGCATGAAATGGCGAGTAAAATGCACTATTAAACGTCTAGGGTAGGGCAAACAGAGACCCGATTAGATCATTTTATATTATGTTTAATTTAAGAATTCAGCCAAATTCTATCACATTTGTTCAATTTACGTCGCTCCTATTTCAGATAGCGTACTGGGCTAGGTGGAATCTTAAAGCGCGTGGATTGGCGAGTAGAATGCACTATTAATCTTCTAGGGTAGGGCGAACAGAGACCCGATTAGAACACTTTACATTAAGGTTAATATAAGAATTCAGCGAAAGTCTCTCACATTTGTTCAATTTACGTCGCTGATATTTCAGATAGCGTATTGGGCTAAGCGGCATCTCAATGCGCATGAAATGGCGAGTAAAATGCACTATTAAACTTCTAGGATAAGGCAAACAGAGACCCGATTCGATCATTTTATATTATGGTTAATATAAGAATTCAGCGTAATTCTATCACATTTGTTCAACGTACGTCGCTCCTATTTCAGATACGGTACTGGGCTATGCGGCATCTCAAAGCGCATGAAATGGCGAGTAAAATGCACTATTAAACTTCTAGGGTAGGGCAAACAGAGACCCGATTAGATCATTTTATATTATGGTTAATTTAAGAATTCAGCCAAATTCTATCACATTTGTTCAATTTACGTCGCTCCTATTCCAGATAGCGTACTGGGCTAGGCGGAATCTTAAAGCGCGTGGATTGGCGAGTAAAATGCACTCTTAAACTTCTAGGATAAGGCAAACAGAGACCCGATTCGTTCATTTTATATTACGGTTAATATAAGAATTCAGCGTAATTCTATCACATTTGTTCAACGTACGTCGCTCCTATTTCAGATAGCGTATTGGGCTAAGCGGCATCTCAGAGCGCATGAAATGGCGAGTGAAATGCGCTATTAGACTTCTATGGTAGGGCGAACAGAGGCCCGATTACATCATTTTACATTCTGGTTAATAAAATAATTCAGCGAAATTCTATCACATTTGTTCAACTTTCGTCGCTCCTATTTCAGATAGCGTATTGAGCTAAGCGGCAACTGAAAGCACATGAAATGACGAGTGAAATGCACTATTAAACTTCTAGGGTAGGGCGAACAGAGGCCCGATTAGATCATTATACATTAAGGTTAATATAAGAATTCAGGGAAATTCTATCTCATTTGTTCAATTTACGTCGCTCCTATTTCAGATAGCGTACTGGGCTAGGCGGCATATTAAAGCGCGTGGAATGGCGAGTAAAATGCACTACTAATCTTCTATGATAGGGCAATCAGAGACCCGATTAGATCATTTTATATTTTGTTTAATACAAGATTTCAGGGAAATTCTATCACATTTGTTCAATTCGTGTCGCTGATATTTCAGATAGCGTATTGGGCTAAGCGGCATCTCAAAGCGCATGAAATGGCGAGTAAAATGCACTATTAAACTCCTAGGGTAGGGCAAACAGAGACCCGATTAGATCATTTTATATTATGGTTAATTTAAGAATTCAGCAAGATTCTAACACATCTGTTGAATTTACGTCGCTCCTATTTCAGATAGCGTACTGGGCTAGGCGGCATCTTAAAGCGCGTGGAATCGCGAGTAAAATGCACAGTGAAACTTCAATGATAGGGCAGTCAGAGACCCGATTAGATCATTTTATATTTTGTTTAATATAAGATTTCAGGGAAATCCTATCACATTCGTTCTATTTACGTCGCTCCTATTTCAGTTAGCGGATTGGGCTGACCGGCATCTCAAAGCGCATGAAATGGCGAATAAAATGGACTGTTAAACTTCTCGGGTAGGGCTAACAGAGACCCGATTAGATCATTTTATATTACGGTTAATATAAGAATTCAGCGTAATTCTATCCCATTTCTTCAAATTACGTCGCTCCCATTTCAGATAGTGTACTGGGCTGGCCGGCATCTTAAAGCGCGTGGAATGGCGAGTAAAATGCACTATTAAACTTCTATGATAGGGCAATCAGTGACCCGATTAGATCATTTTATATTATAGTTAATTTAAGAATTCAGCGAAATTCTATCACATTTGTTCAATTTACGTCGCACCTGTTTCAGATAGCGTATTGGGCTAAGCGGCATCTCAAAGCGCATGAAATGGCGAGTAAAATGCAATACTAAACTTCTAGGATAAGGCAAACAGAGACCCGATTAGATCATTTTATATTTTTGTTAGTATAAGAATTCAGCGAAATTCTATCACATTTGTTCAATTTACGTCACTCATATTTCCGATAGCGTATTGGGCTAAGCGGCATCTCAAAGCGCATGAAATGGCGAGTAAAATGCACTATTAAACTTCTAGGGTAGGGCAATCAGTGACCCGATTAGATCATTTTATATTATAGTTAATTTGAGAATTCAGCGATATTCTATCACATTTGTTCAATTTACGTCGCTCCTATTGCAGATAGCGTATTGGGAAAGCGGCACCTCAAAGCGCATGAAATTGCGAGTAAAATGCACTATGAAACTTCTAGGGTAGAGCAAACAGAGACCCGATTAGATCATTTTATATTATGGTTAATATAAGAATTCAGCGAAATTCTATCACATTTGTTCAATTTGCGTCGCTCATATTTCAGATAGCGTATTGGGATAAGCGGCATCTCAAAGCGCATGAAATGGCGCGTAAAATGCGCTATTAAACTTCTAGGATAAGGCAAACGGAGACCCGATTAGTTCATTTTATATTACGGTTAATATAAGAATTCAGCGCAATTCTATCACATTTCTTCAAATTACGTCGCTCCTATTTCAGATAGCGTACTGGGCTGGCCGGCATCTTAAACCGCGTGGAATGGCGAGTAAAATGCACTATTAAGCTTCTATGATAGGGCATTCACAGACCCGATTAGATCATTTTATATTTTGTTTAATATAAGATTTCAGGGAAATTCTATCACATTAGTTCAATTTACGTCGCTCATATTTCAGATATCGTATTGGGCTAAGCGGCATCTCAAAGCGCATGAAATGACGAGTGAAATGCACTATTAAACTTCTAGGGTAGGGCAAACAGGGACCCGATTAGATCATTTTATATTATGGTTAATTTAAGAATTCAGCGAAATTCTATCACATTTGTTCAATTTACGTCGCTCCTATTTCAGATAGCGTATTGGGCTAAGCGGCATCTCAAAGCGCATGAAATGGCGAGTGAAATGCACTATTAAACTTCTAGGGTAGGGCAAACAGGGACCCGATTAGATCATTTTATATTATGGTTAATTTAAGAATTCAGCGAAATTCTATCACATTTGTTCAATTTCCGTCGCTCTTATTTCAGATAGCGTACTGGGCTAGGCGGCATCTTAAAGCGCATGAAATGACGAGTGAAATTCACTATTAAACTACTATGATAGGGTAATCAGAGACCCGACTAGATTATTTTATATTTTGGTTAATATAAGAATTCAGCGAAATTCTACCACAATTGTTCAATTTACGTCGCTCCTATTTCAGATAGCGTATTGGGCTAAGCGGCATCTCTAATCGCATGAAATGGCGAGTAAAATGCACTATTAAACTTCTAGGATAAGGCAAACAGAGACCCGATTAGATCATTTTATATTATGGTTAATTTAAGAATTCAGCCAAATTCTATCACATTTGTTCAATTTACGTCGCTCATATTTCAGATAGCGTATTGGGCTAATCGCCATCTCAAAGCGCATGAAATGGCGAGTAAAATGCACTATTAAACTTCTAGGGTAGGGCAAACAGAGACCCGATTAGATCATTTTATATTATGGTTAATTTAAGAATTCAGCCAAATTCTATCACATTTGTTCAATTTACGTCGCTCTTATTTCAGATAGCGTACTGGGCTAGGAGGAATCTTAAAGCGCGTGGATTGGCGAGTAAAATGCACTATTAAACTTCTATGATATGGCAATCAGAGACCCGATTAGATCATTTTATATTTTGGTTAATATAAGTATTCAGGGAAATTCTATCACATTTGTTCAATTTACGTTGCTCCTATTTCAGATAGCGTATTGGGCTAAGTGGCATCTCAAAGCGCATGAAATGGCGAGTAAAATGCACTGCTAAACTTGTAGGGTAGGGCAAACAGAGTCCGATTAGATCATTTTATATTACGGTTAATATAAGAATTCAGCGTAATTCTATCACATTTGTTCAACTTACGTCGCTCCTACTTCAGATAGCGTACTGGGCTCGGCGGCATCTTAAAGCGCGTGGAATGGCGAGTAAAATGCACTACTAAACTTCTATGATAGGGCAATCAGAGTCCCGTTTAGATCATTTTATATTTTGTTTAATATAAGATTTCAGGGAAATTCTATCACATTTGTTCAATTTACGTCGCTCCTATTTCAGATAGCGTATTGGGCTAAGCGGCATCTCAAATCACATGAAATGGCGAGTAAAATGCACCATTAAACTTCTAGGGTAAGGCAAACAGAGACCCGATTAGATCATTTTATATTATGGTTAATTTAAGAATTCAGCCAAATTCTATCACATTTGTTCAATTTACGTCGCTACTATTTCAGATAGCGTATTGGGCTAAGCGCCATCTCAAAGCGCATGAAATGGCGAGTGAAATGCACTATTAAACTTCTAGGATAAGGCAAACAGTGACCCGATTTGGTCATTTTATATTACGGTTAATATAAGAATTCAGAGTAATTCTATCACATTTGTTCAATTTACGTCGCTCCTATTTCAGATAGCTTATTGGGCTAAGCGCCATCTCAAAGCGCATGAAATGGCGAGCAAAATGCACTGCTAAACTTGTAGGGTAGGGCAAACAGAGACCCGATTAGATCATTTTATATTATGGTTAATTTAAGATGTCAGCAAAATTCTGTCACATTTGTTCAATTTACGTCGCTCCAATTTCAGATAGCGTACTGGGCTAGGCGGCATCTTAAAGCGCGTGGAATGGCGAGCAAAATGCACTATTAAACTTCTATGATAGGGCAATCAGAGACCCGACTAGATCATTTTATATTTTGGTTAATATAAGAATTCAGCGAAATTCTATCACAATTGTTCAATTTACGTCGCTCCTATTTCAGATAGCGTATTGGGCTAAGCGGCATCTCTAATCGCATGAAATGGCGAGTAAAATGCACTATTAAACTTCTGGGGTAAGGCAAACAGAGACCCGATTAGATCATTTTATACTATGGTTAATTTAAGAATTCAGCCAAATTCTATCACATTTGTTCAATTTACGTCGCTCCTATTTCAGATAGCGCATTGGGCTAAGCGGCATCTCAAAGCGCATGAAATGGCGAGTAAAATGCCCTGTTAAACATCTAGGGTAGGGCAAACAGAGACCCGATTAGATCATTTCATATTATGGTTTATTTAAGAATTCAGAAAAATTCTATCACATTTGTTCAATTTACGTCGCTACTATTTCAGATAGCGTATTGGGCTAAGCGGCATCTCAAAGCGCATGAAATGACGAGTGAAAGGCACTGTTAAACTTCTAGGGTAGGGCGAACAGAGAACCGATTAGATCATTTTACATTAAGGTTAATATAAGGATTCAGGGAAATTCTATCACGTTTTTCAATTTACGTCACTCCTATTTCAGATAGCGTATTGGGCTAAGCGGCATCTCAAACCGCATGAAATGGCGAGTAAAATGCACTGTTAAACTTCTAGGGTAGGGCAATCAGAGAGCCGATTAGATCATTTTATATTACGATTAATATAAGAATTCAGGGAAATTCTATCACATTTGTTCAATTTACGTCGCTGATATTTCAGATAGCGTACTGGGCTAGGCGGCATCTCAAAGCGCATGAAATGGCGAGTAAAATGCACTGTTAAACTTCTAGGGTAGGGCAAACGGCGACCCGATTAGATCATTTCATATTATGGTTTATTTAAGAATTCAGAAAAATTCTATCACATTTGTTCAATTTACGTCGCTACTATTTCAGATAGCGTATTGGGCTAAGCTGCATCTCAAAGCGCATGAAATCGCGATTAGAATGCGCTGTTAAATTTCTAGGGTAGGGCAAACGGAGACCCGATTAGATCATTTTATATTATGGTTAATTTAAGAATTCAGCCAAATTCTATCACATTTGTTCAATTTACGTCGCTCCTATTTCAGATAGCGTACTGGGCTAGGCGGAATCGTAAAGCGCGTGGATTGGCGAGTAAAATGCACTATTAAACTTCTTTGTTAGGGCAATCAGAGACCCGATTAGATCATTTTATATTTTGGTTAATTTAAGAATTCAGCGAAATTCTATCACAATTGTTCTATTTACGTCGCTCCTATTTCAGATAGCGTATTGGGCTAAGCGGCATCTCAAAGCGCATGAAATGGCGAGTGAAATGCACTATTAAACTTCTATGGTAGGGCGAACAGAGACCCGATTAGATCATTTTACATTAATGTTAATATAAGTATTCAGCGAGATTCTCTCACATTTGTTCAATTTACGTCGCTGATATTTCAGATAGCGTCTTGGGCTAAGCGGCATCTCAAAGCGCAAGAAATGGCGAGTAAAATGCACTATTAAACTTCTAGGGTAGGGCAACCAGAGACCCGATTAGATCATTTTATATTATCGTTAATTTAAAAATTTAGCGTAATTCTATCACATTTTTTCAATTTACGTCGTTCCTATTTCAGCTAGCGTACTGGGCTAGGCGGAATCGTAAAGCGCGTGGATTGGCGAGTAAAATGAACTATTAAACTTCTTTGATAGGGCAATCAGAGACCCGATTAGATCATTTTACATTAAGGTTAATATAAGTATTCAGGGAAATCCTATCACATTTGTTCAAATTACGTCGCTCCTATTTCAGATAGCGTATTGGGCTAAGCGGCATCTCAAAGCGCATGAAATGTCGAGTGAAATGCAGTATTAAACTTCTAGGGTAGGGCGAACAGAGACCCGATTAGATCATTTTACATTAAGGTTAATATAAGAATTCAGCGAAATTCTATCACATTTGTTCAATTTACGTCGCTCCTATTTCAGATAGCTTATTGGGCTAAGCGGCATCTCAAAGCGCATGAAATGGCTAGTGAAATGCACTTTTAAACTTCTAGGGTAGGGCGAACAAAGACCCGATTAGATCATTTTACATTAAGGTGTATATAAGAATTCAGGGAAATTCTATCACATTTGTTCAATTTACGTCGCTCCTATTTCAGATAGCGTATTGGGCTAAGCGCCATCTCAAAGCGCATGAAATGGCGAGCAAAGTACACTATGAAACTTCTAGGGTAGGGCAAACAGAGACCCGATTAGATAATTTTATATTACGGTTAATATAATAATTGAGCGTAATTCTATCACATTTGTTCAACTTACGTCGCTCCTATTTCAGATAGCGTACTGGGCTAGGCGGCATCTCAAAGCGCATGAAATGACGAGTGAAATGCACTATTAAACATCTATGATAGGGCAAACAGAGACCCGATTAGATCATTTGATATTATGGTTAATTTAAGAATTCAGCGAAATTACATCACATTTGTTCAATGGACGTCGCTCCTATTGCAGATAGCGTATTGGGCTAAGCGGCAGCTGAATGCGCATGAAATGGCGAGTAAAATGCACTATTAAACTTCTAGAATAAGGCAAACAGAGACCCGATTAGATCATTTTATATTACGGTTAATATAAGAATTCAGCGTAATTCGATCACATTTTATCAACTTACGTCGCTCCTATATCAGATAGCGTACTGGGCTCGGCGGCATCTTAAAGCGCAAGAAATGGCGAGTAAAATGCACTATTAAACTTCTAGGGTAGGGCAAACAGAGACCCGCTTAGATCATTTTATATTACGGTTAATATAAGAATTCAGCGTAATTCTATCACATTTGATCAACTTACGTCGCTCCTATATCAGATAGCGTACTGGGCTCGGCGGCATCTTAAAGCGCAAGAAATGGCGAGTAAAATGCACTATTAAACTTCTAGGGTAGGGCAAACAGAGACCCGATTAGATCATTTTATATTACGGTTAATATAAGAATTCAGCGCAATTCTATCACATTTGTACAACTTACGTCGCTCCTATTTCAGATAGCGTACTGGGCTAGGCGGCATCTTAAAGCGCGTGGATGGGCGAGTAAAATGCACTACTAAACTTCTATGATAGGGCAATCAGAGAGCCGATTAGATCATTTTATATTTTGGTTAATATAAGAATTCAGCGAAATTCTATCACATTTGTTCAATTTACGTCGCTCCTATTTCAGATAGCGTATTGGGCTAAGCGGCATCTCATAGCGCATGAAATGACGAGTGAAAGACACTATTAAACTTCTAGGGTAGGGCGAACAGAGAACCGATTAGATCATTGTACATTAAGGTTAATATAAGAATTCAGGGAAATTCTATCACGTTTGTTCAATTCACGTCGCTCCTATTTCAGATAGCGTATTGGGCTAAACGGCATCTCAAAGAGCATGAAATGACGAGAGAAATGCAGTATTAAACTTCTAGGGTAGGGAAAAAAGAGACCCGATTAGATCATTTTATATTATGGTTAATTTAAGAATTCAGCAAAATTCTATCACATTTGTTCAATTTACGTCGCTCCTATTTCAGATAGCATACTGGGCTAGGCGGCATCTTAAAGCGCGTGGAATGGCTAGTAAAATGCACTTCTAAGCTTCTATGATAGGGCAATCAGAGACCCGATTAGATCATTTTATATTTTGTTCAATATAAGATTTCAGGGAAATTCTATCACATTTGTTCAATTTACGTCGCTCCTATTTCAGACAGCGTATTGGGCTACGCGGCATCTCAAAGCGCATGAAATGGCGAATACAATGCACTATTAAACTTCTAAGCTAGGGAGAACAGAGACCCTATTAGATCTTTTACATTATGGTTAATAAAAGAATTCAGCGAAATTCTATCACATTTGTTCAATTTACGTCGCTCCTATTTCAGATAGCGTATTGGGCTAAGCGGCATCTCAAAGCGCATGAAATGGCGAATGAAATGCACTATTAAACTTCTAGGCCAGGGCGAACAGAGACCCGGTTAGATCATTTTACATTATCGTTAATAAAAGAATTCAGCGAAATTCTATCACATTTGTTCAATTTACATCGCTCCTATTTCAGATAGCGTATTGGGCTAAGCGGCATCTCAAAGCGCATGAAATGACGAGTTAAATGCTCTATTAAACTTCTAGGGTAGGGCAAACAGAGACCCGATTAGATAATTTCATATTATAGTTAATTTAAGAATTCAGCGAAATTCTATCACATTTGTTCAATTTACGTCGCTCCTATTTCAGATTGCGTATTGGGCTAAGCGTCATCTCAAAGCGCATGAAATGGCGAGTGACATGCACTATCAAACTTCTAGGATAATTCAAACAGAGCCCCGATTAGATCATTTTATATTACGGTTAATATAAGAATTCAGCGTAATTCTATCACATTTGTTCAATTTACGTCGCTCGTATTTCAGATAGCATACTGGGCTAGGCGGCATCCTAAAGCGCGTGGATGGGCGAGTAAAATGCACTACTAAACTTCTATGATAGGGCAATCAGAGACCCGATTAGATCATTTTATATTATGGTTAATTTAAGAATTCAGCGAAATTCTATCACATTTGTTCAATTTACGTCTCTCCTATTTCAGATAGCGTATTGGGCTACGCGGCATCACAAAGCGCATGAAATGACGAGTGAAATGCACGATTAAACTTCTAGGGTAGGGCGAACAGAGCCCGAACAGATCATTTTCCATTAAGGTTAATATAAGAATTCAGGGAAATCTGTCACATTTGTTCAATTTACGTCGCTCCTATTTCAGATAGCGTACTGGGCTAGGTGGCATCTTAAAGCGCAGGAAATGACGAGTGAAATGCACTATTAAACTTCTAGGGTAGGGCGAACAGAGACCCGATTAGGTCATTTTACATTAATGTTAATATGAGAATTCAGCGAAATTCTATCACATTTGTTCAATTTACGTCGCTCATATTTCAGATAGCGTATTGGGCTATGCGGCATCTCAAAGCACATGCAATGGCGAGTAAAATAGACTATTAAACTTCTAGGGTAGGGCAAACAAAGACCCGATTAAATCATTTTATATTATGGATAATTTAAGAATTCAGCGTAATTCTATCACATTCGTTCAATTTACGTCGCCTCTATTTCAGATAGCGTACTGGGCTAGGAGGCATCTTAAAGCGCGCGGCATGGCCAGTAAAATACACTATTAAACTTCTATGATAGGGCAATCAGAGACCCGATTAGATCATTTCATATTTTGGTTAATATATGAATTCAGCGAAATTCTATCAGATTTGTTCAATTTACGTCGCTCCTACTTCAGATAGCGTATAGGGCTAAGCGGGCTCCCAAAGCGCATGAAATTACGAGTGAAATGCACTATTAAACTTCTAGGGTAGGGCAAACAGAGACCCGATTCGATCATTTTATAGTATGGTTAATTTAAGAATTCACCAAAGTCTATCACATTTGTTCAATTTACGTCGCTCCTATTTCACATAGCCTACTGGGCTAAGCGGCATCTTAAAGCGCATGAAATGATGAGTGAAATTCGCTATTAAACTTCTATGATAGGGCAATCAGAGACCCGATTAGGTCATTTTATATTTTGTTTAATATAAGATTTCAAGGAAATTCTATCACATTTGTTCAATTTACGTCGCTCCTATTACAGATAGCGTATTGGGCTAAGCGGCATCTCAAAGCGCATGAATTGGCGAATGAAATGCACTCTTGAACTTCTAGGCTAGGGCGAACAGAGACCCGATTAGATCATTTTACATTATGGTTAATAAAAGAATTCAGCGAAATTCTATCACATTTGTTCAATTTACATCGCTCCTATTTCAGATAGCGTATTGGGCTAAGCGGCATCTCAAAGCGCATGAAATGACGAGTAAAATGCACTATTAAACTTCTAGGGTAGGGCAAACAGAGACCCGATTAGATAATTTTATATTATAGTTAATTTAAGAATTCAGCGAAATTCTATCACATTTGTTCAATTTACGTCGCTCCTATATCTGATAGCGTAATGGGCTAAGCGGCATCTCAAAGCGCATGAAATGGCGAGTGAAATGCACTATCAAACTTCTAGGATAATTCAAACAGAGACCCGATTAGATCATTTTATATTACGGTTAATATAAGAATTCAGCGAAATTCTATCACATTTGTTCAATTTACGTCTCTCCTATTTCAGATAGCGTATTGGGCTACGCGGCATCACAAAGCGCATGAAATGACGAGTGAAATGCACGATTAAACTTCTAGGGTAGGGCGAACAGAGCCCGAACAGATCATTTTCCATTAAGGTTAATATAAGAATTCAGGGAAATCTGTCACATTTGTTCAATTTACGTCGCTCCTATTTCAGATAGCGTACTGGGCTAGGCGGCATCTTAAAGCGCAGGAAATGACGAGTGAAATGCACTATTAAACTTCTAGGGTAGGGCGAACAGAGACCCGATTAGATCATTTTACATTAATGTTAATATGAGAATTCAGCGAAATTCTATCACATTTGTTCAATTTACGTCGCTCATATTTCAGATAGCGTATTGGGCTATGCGGCATCTCAAAGCACATGCAATGGCGAGTAAAATAGACTATTAACCTTCTATGATAGGGCAATCAGAGACCAGACTAGATCATTTTATACCTTGGTTAATATAAGAATTCAGCGAAATTCTATCACATTTGTTAAATTTACGTTGCTCCTATTTCAGATAGCTTATTGGGCTTAGCGGCATCTCAAAGCGCATGAAGTGTCGAGTGAAATGCCCTATTAAACTTCTTGGGTAGGGCAAACAGAGACCCGATTAGATCATTTTATATTATGGTTAATTTAAGAATTCAGCGAAATTTTATCACATTTGTTCAATTTACGTCGCTCCTATTACAGGTAGCTTATTGGGCTCAGCGGCATCTCAGAGCGCATGAAATGACGAGTGAAATGCACTATTAAACTTCTAGGCTATGGCGAACGGAGACCCGAACAGATCATTTTACATTATGGTTAATAAAAGAATTCAGCGAAATTCTATCACATTTGTTCAATTTACGTCGTTCCTATTTCAGATAGCGTCCTGGGCTAAGCGGCATCTAAAAGCGCATGAAATGGCGGGTAAAATGCAATACTAAACTTCTAGGATAAGGCAAACAGAGACCCGATTAGATTATTTTATATTACGGTTAATATAAGAATTCAGCGTAATTCTATCACATTTGTTCAACTTACGTCGCTCCTAATTTAGATAGCGTACTGGGCTAGGCGGCATCTTAAAGCGCGTGGAATGGCGAGTAAAATGCGCTGCTAAACTTCCATGATAGGGCAATCAGAGACCCGATTAGATCATTTTATATTTTGTTTAATATAAGATTTCAGGGAAATTCTATCACATTTGTTCAATTTACGTCGCTTCTACTTCAGATAGCGTATTGTGCTAAGCGGCATCTCAAGGCGCATGAAATGGCGAATAAAATGCGCTATTAAACTTCTAGGCTAGGGCGAACAGAGACCCGATTAGATCATTTTACATTAAGGTTAATATAAGTATTCAGCGAGATTCTATCACACTTGTTCAAGTTACGTCGCTTCTATTTCAGACAGCGTACTGAGCTAGGCGGCATCTTAAAGCGCGTGGAATGGCGAGTAAAATGCACTATTAACCTTCTATGATAGGGCAATCAGAGACCAGATTAGATCATTATATACTTTGGTTAATATAAGAATTCAGCGAAATTCTATCACATTTGTTCAATTTACGTCGCTCCTATTCCAGATAGCGTATTGGGCTAAGCGGCATCTCAAAGCGCATGAAATGGCGAGTAAAATGCACTATTAAACTTCTAGGGTACGGCGAACAGAGACCCGATTAGATCATTTTACATTAAGGTTAATATAAGTATTCAGCGAGATTCTATCACATTTGTTCAATTTGCGTCGCTCCTATTTCAGACAGCGTACTGGGCTAGGCGGCATCTTAAGGCGCGTGGAATGGCGAGTAAAATGCACTATTAAACTTCTATGGTAGGGAAACCAGAGACCCGATTAGATCATTTTATATTAAGGTTACTTTAAGAATTCAGCGAAATTCTATCACATTGGTTCAATTTACGTCGCTCCTATTTCAAATAGCTTATTGTGCGAAGCGGCGTCTCAAAGCGCATGAAATGACGAGTGAAATGCACTATTAAACTTCTAGGGTAGGGCAAACAGAGACCCGATTAGATCATTTGATATTATGGTTAATTTAAGAATTCAGCGAAATTCTATCACATTGGTTCAATTTACGTCGCTCCTATTTCAGATAGCGTATTGGGATAAGCGGCATCTCAAAGCGCATGAAATGGCGAGCAAAATGCACTATTAAACTTCTAGGGTAGGGCGAACAGAGGCCCGATTAGATCATTTTACATTAAGGTTAATATAAGTATTCAGCGAGATTCTATCACATTTGTTCAATTTACGTCGCTCCTATTTCAGGCAGCGTACTGGGCTAGGCGGCATCTTAAAGCGTGTGGAATGGCGAGTAAAATGCACTATTAACCTTCTATGACAGGGCAATCAGAAACCAGACTAGATCATTTTATACCTTGGTTAATATAAGAATTCAGCGAAATTCTATCACATTTGTTAAATTTACGTCGCTCCTATTTCAGATAGCCTACTGGGCTAAGCGGCATCTCAAAGCGCATGAAATGGCGTGTAAAATGCACGATTAAACTTCTAGGGTAGGGCAAACAGAGACCCGATTAGATCATTTTATATTTTGTTTAATATAAGAATTCAGCGAAATTCTATCACATTTGTTCAATTTACGTCGCTCCTATTTCAGACAGCTTATTGGGCTTAGCGGCATCTTAAAGCGCATGAAATGGCGAACAAAATGCACTATTAAACTTCTAGGCTAGGGCGAACAGAGACCCGATTAGATCATTTTACATTAAGGTTAATATAAGAATTCAGCGAGATTCTATCACACTTGTTCAAGTTACGTCGCTTCTATTTCAGACAGCGTACTGAGCTAGGCGGCATCTTAAAGCGCGTGGAATGGCGAGTAAAATGCACTATTAACCTTCCATGATAGGGCAATCAGAGACCCGATTAGATCATTTTATGTTTTGTTTAATATAAGATTTCAGGGAAATTCTATCACATTTGTTCAATTTCCGTCGCTCCTATTTCAGATAGCGTACTGGGCTAGGCGGCATCTTAAAGCGGGTGGAATGGCGAGTAGAATGCACAATTAAAATTCTATGTTAGGGCAATCAGAGACCCGATTAGATCATTTTATATTTTGGTTAATATAAGAATTCAGCGAAATTCTATCACATTTGTTCAATTTGCGTCGCTTCTATTACAAATAGCTTATTGGGCTCAGCGGCATCTCAAAGCGCATGAAATGACGAGTGAAATGCACTATTAAACTTCTAGGCTAGGGCGAACAGAGACCCGAGCAGATCATTTTACATTATGGTTAATAAAAGAATTCAGCGTAATTCTATCACATTTGTTCAACTTACGTCGCTCCTATTTCAGATAGCCTACTGGGCTAAGCGGCATCTCAAAGCGCATGAAATGGCGTGCAAAATGCACGATTAAACTTCTAGGGTAGGGCAAACAGAGACCCGATTAGATCATTTTATATTTTGTTTAATATAAGAATTCAGCGAAATTCTATCACATTTGTTCAATTTACGTCGCTCCTATTTCAGACAGCTTATTGGGCTTAGCGGCATCTCAAAGCGCATGAAATGGCGAACAAAATGCACTATTAAACTTCTAGGCTAGGGCGAACAGAGACCAGATTAGATCATTTTATATTTTGGTTAATATAAGAATTCTGCGAAATTCTATCACATTTGTTCAACTTACGTCGCTCCTATTTCAGATAGCTTATTGTGCTTAGCGGCATCTCAAAGCGCATGAAGTGACGAGTGAAATGCACTATTAAACTTCTAGGGTAGGGCAAACAGAGACCCGATTATATCATTTTACATTATGGTTAATGTATGAATTCAGCGAAATTCTATCACATTTGTTCAATTTACGTTGCTCCTATTTCAGATAGCGTATTGGGCTACGCGGCATCTCAAAGCGCATGAAATGGCGAATAAAATGCACTATTAAACTTCTAGGCTAGGGCGAACAGAGACCCGATTAGATCATTTTACATTCTGGTTAATAAAATAATTCAGCGAAATTCTATCACATTTGTTCAACTTTCGTTGCTCCTATTTCAGATAGCGTATTGGGTTAAGCGGCATCTCAAAGCGCATGAAATGGCGAGTAAAATACACTATTAAACTTCTAGGGTAGGGCAAACAGGGACCCGATTAGATCATTTTATATTATCGTTAATTCAAGATGTCAGCAAAATTCTATCACATTTGTTCAATTTACGTCGCTCCGATTTCAGATATCGTATTGGGCTAAGCGGCATCTCAAAGCGCATGAAATGGCGAGTAAAATGCACTGCTAAACTTGTAGGGTAGGGCAAACAGGGACCCGATTAGATCATTTTATGTTATCGTTAATTCAAGATGTCAGCAAAATTCTATCACATTTGTTCAATTTACGTCGCTCCAATTTCAGATAGCGTACTGGGCTAGGCGGCATCTTAAAGCGCATGAAATGACGAGTGAAATTCACTATTAAACTACTATGATAGGGTAATCAGAGACCCGACTAGATTATTTTATATTTTGGTTAATATAAGAATTCAGCGAAATTCTATCACAATTGTTCAATTTACGTCGCTCCTATTTCAGATAGCGTATTGGGCTAAGCGGCATCTCAAAGCGCATGAAATGGTGAGTAAAATGCACTATTAATCTTCGAGGGTGAGGCAAACAGAGACCCGATTAGATCATTTTATAATACGGTTAATATAAGAATTCAGCGTAAGTCTATCACATTTGTTCAATTTACGTCGCTCCTATTTCAGATAGCTTATTGGGCTAAGCGGCATCTCAAAGCGCATGAAATGACGAGTGAAATGCACTGTTAAACTTCTAGGGTAGGGCGAACAGAGAACCGATTAGATCATTTTACATTAAGGTTAATATGAGAATTCAGGGAAATTCTATCACATTTGTTCAATTTACGTCGCTCCTATTTCAGATAGCGTATTGGGCTAAGCGCCATCTCAAAGCGCATGAAATGGCGAGTAAAATGCACTATTAAACTTCTAGGGTAGGGCAAACAGAGACCCGATTAGATCATTTTATATTATGGTTAATTTAAGAATTCAGCCAAATTCTATCACATTTGTTCAATTTACGTCGCTCTTATTTCAGATAGCGTACTGGGCTAGGAGGAATCTTAAAGCGCGTGGATTGGCGAGTAAAATGCACTATTAAACTTCTATGATATGGCAATCAGAGACCCGATTAGATCATTTTATATTTTGGTTAATATAAGTATTCAGGGAAATTCTATCACATTTGTTCAATTTACGTTGCTCCTATTTCAGATAGCGTATTGGGCTAAGTGGCATCTCAAAGCGCATGAAATGGCGAGTAAAATGCACTGCTAAACTTGTAGGGTAGGGCAAACAGAGTCCGATTAGATCATTTTATATTACGGTTAATATAAGAATTCAGCGTAATTCTATCACATTTGTTCAACTTACGTCGCTCCTACTTCAGATAGCGTACTGGGCTCGGCGGCATCTTAAAGCGCGTGGAATGGCGAGTAAAATGCACTACTAAACTTCTATGATAGGGCAATCAGAGTCCCGTTTAGATCATTTTATATTTTGTTTAATATAAGATTTCAGGGAAATTCTATCACATTTGTTCAATTTACGTCGCTCCTATTTCAGATAGCGTATTGGGCTAAGCGGCATCTCAAATCACATGAAATGGCGAGTAAAATGCACCATTAAACTTCTAGGGTAAGGCAAACAGAGACCCGATTAGATCATTTTATATTATGGTTAATTTAAGAATTCAGCCAAATTCTATCACATTTGTTCAATTTACGTCGCTACTATTTCAGATAGCGTATTGGGCTAAGCGCCATCTCAAAGCGCATGAAATGGCGAGTGAAATGCACTATTAAACTTCTAGGATAAGGCAAACAGAGACCCGATTTGGTCATTTTATATTACGGTTAATATAAGAATTCAGAGTAATTCTATCACATTTGTTCAATTTACGTCGCTCCTATTTCAGATAGCTTATTGGGCTAAGCGCCATCTCAAAGCGCATGAAATGGCGAGCAAAATGCACTGCTAAACTTGTAGGGTAGGGCAAACAGAGACCCGATTAGATCATTTTATATTATGGTTAATTTAAGATGTCAGCAAAATTCTGTCACATTTGTTCAATTTACGTCGCTCCAATTTCAGATAGCGTACTGGGCTAGGCGGCATCTTAAAGCGCGTGGAATGGCGAGCAAAATGCACTATTAAACTTCTATGATAGGGCAATCAGAGACCCGACTAGATCATTTTATATTTTGGTTAATATAAGAATTCAGCGAAATTCTATCACAATTGTTCAATTTACGTCGCTCCTATTTCAGATAGCGTATTGGGCTAAGCGGCATCTCTAATCGCATGAAATGGCGAGTAAAATGCACTATTAAACTTCTGGGGTAAGGCAAACAGAGACCCGATTAGATCATTTTATACTATGGTTAATTTAAGAATTCAGCCAAATTCTATCACATTTGTTCAATTTACGTCGCTCCTATTTCAGATAGCGCATTGGGCTAAGCGGCATCTCAAAGCGCATGAAATGGCGAGTAAAATGCCCTGTTAAACATCTAGGGTAGGGCAAACAGAGACCCGATTAGATCATTTCATATTATGGTTTATTTAAGAATTCAGAAAAATTCTATCACATTTGTTCAATTTACGTCGCTACTATTTCAGATAGCGTATTGGGCTAAGCGGCATCTCAAAGCGCATGAAATGACGAGTGAAAGGCACTGTTAAACTTCTAGGGTAGGGCGAACAGAGAACCGATTAGATCATTTTACATTAAGGTTAATATAAGGATTCAGGGAAATTCTATCACGTTTTTCAATTTACGTCACTCCTATTTCAGATAGCGTATTGGGCTAAGCGGCATCTCAAACCGCATGAAATGGCGAGTAAAATGCACTGTTAAACTTCTAGGGTAGGGCAATCAGAGAGCCGATTAGATCATTTTATATTACGATTAATATAAGAATTCAGGGAAATTCTATCACATTTGTTCAATTTACGTCGCTGATATTTCAGATAGCGTACTGGGCTAGGCGGCATCTCAAAGCGCATGAAATGGCGAGTAAAATGCACTGTTAAACTTCTAGGGTAGGGCAAACGGCGACCCGATTAGATCATTTCATATTATGGTTTATTTAAGAATTCAGAAAAATTCTATCACATTTGTTCAATTTACGTCGCTACTATTTCAGATAGCGTATTGGGCTAAGCTGCATCTCAAAGCGCATGAAATCGCGATTAGAATGCGCTGTTAAACTTCTAGGGTAGGGCAAACGGAGACCCGATTAGATCATTTTATATTATGGTTAATTTAAGAATTCAGCCAAATTCTATCACATTTGTTCAATTTACGTCGCTCCTATTTCAGATAGCGTACTGGGCTAGGCGGAATCGTAAAGCGCGTGGATTGGCGAGTAAAATGCACTATTAAACTTCTTTGTTAGGGCAATCAGAGACCCGATTAGATCATTTTATATTTTGGTTAATTTAAGAATTCAGCGAAATTCTATCACAATTGTTCTATTTACGTCGCTCCTATTTCAGATAGCGTATTGGGCTAAGCGGCATCTCAAAGCGCATGAAATGGCGAGTGAAATGCACTATTAAACTTCTATGGTAGGGCGAACAGAGACCCGATTAGATCATTTTACATTAATGTTAATATAAGTATTCAGCGAGATTCTCTCACATTTGTTCAATTTACGTCGCTGATATTTCAGATAGCGTCTTGGGCTAAGCGGCATCTCAAAGCGCAAGAAATGGCGAGTAAAATGCACTATTAAACTTCTAGGGTAGGGCAACCAGAGACCCGATTAGATCATTTTATATTATCGTTAATTTAAAAATTTAGCGTAATTCTATCACATTTTTTCAATTTACGTCGTTCCTATTTCAGCTAGCGTACTGGGCTAGGCGGAATCGTAAAGCGCGTGGATTGGCGAGTAAAATGAACTATTAAACTTCTTTGATAGGGCAATCAGAGACCCGATTAGATCATTTTACATTAAGGTTAATATAAGTATTCAGGGAAATCCTATCACATTTGTTCAAATTACGTCGCTCCTATTTCAGATAGCGTATTGGGCTAAGCGGCATCTCAAAGCGCATGAAATGTCGAGTGAAATGCAGTATTAAACTTCTAGGGTAGGGCGAACAGAGACCCGATTAGATCATTTTACATTAAGGTTAATATAAGAATTCAGCGAAATTCTATCACATTTGTTCAATTTACGTCGCTCCTATTTCAGATAGCTTATTGGGCTAAGCGGCATCTCAAAGCGCATGAAATGGCTAGTGAAATGCACTTTTAAACTTCTAGGGTAGGGCGAACAAAGACCCGATTAGATCATTTTACATTAAGGTGTATATAAGAATTCAGGGAAATTCTATCACATTTGTTCAATTTACGTCGCTCCTATTTCAGATAGCGTATTGGGCTAAGCGCCATCTCAAAGCGCATGAAATGGCGAGCAAAGTACACTATGAAACTTCTAGGGTAGGGCAAACAGAGACCCGATTAGATAATTTTATATTACGGTTAATATAATAATTGAGCGTAATTCTATCACATTTGTTCAACTTACGTCGCTCCTATTTCAGATAGCGTACTGGGCTAGGCGGCATCTCAAAGCGCATGAAATGACGAGTGAAATGCACTATTAAACATCTATGATAGGGCAAACAGAGACCCGATTAGATCATTTGATATTATGGTTAATTTAAGAATTCAGCGAAATTACATCACATTTGTTCAATGGACGTCGCTCCTATTGCAGATAGCGTATTGGGCTAAGCGGCAGCTGAATGCGCATGAAATGGCGAGTAAAATGCACTATTAAACTTCTAGAATAAGGCAAACAGAGACCCGATTAGATCATTTTATATTACGGTTAATATAAGAATTCAGCGTAATTCGATCACATTTTATCAACTTACGTCGCTCCTATATCAGATAGCGTACTGGGCTCGGCGGCATCTTAAAGCGCAAGAAATGGCGAGTAAAATGCACTATTAAACTTCTAGGGTAGGGCAAACAGAGACCCGCTTAGATCATTTTATATTACGGTTAATATAAGAATTCAGCGTAATTCTATCACATTTGATCAACTTACGTCGCTCCTATATCAGATAGCGTACTGGGCTCGGCGGCATCTTAAAGCGCAAGAAATGGCGAGTAAAATGCACTATTAAACTTCTAGGGTAGGGCAAACAGAGACCCGATTAGATCATTTTATATTACGGTTAATATAAGAATTCAGCGCAATTCTATCACATTTGTACAACTTACGTCGCTCCTATTTCAGATAGCGTACTGGGCTAGGCGGCATCTTAAAGCGCGTGGATGGGCGAGTAAAATGCACTACTAAACTTCTATGATAGGGCAATCAGAGAGCCGATTAGATCATTTTATATTTTGGTTAATATAAGAATTCAGCGAAATTCTATCACATTTGTTCAATTTACGTCGCTCCTATTTCAGATAGCGTATTGGGCTAAGCGGCATCTCATAGCGCATGAAATGACGAGTGAAAGACACTATTAAACTTCTAGGGTAGGGCGAACAGAGAACCGATTAGATCATTGTACATTAAGGTTAATATAAGAATTCAGGGAAATTCTATCACGTTTGTTCAATTCACGTCGCTCCTATTTCAGATAGCGTATTGGGCTAAGCGGCATCTCAAAGCGCATGAAATGGCGAGTAAAATGCACTGTTAAACATCTAGGGTAGGGCAAACAGAGACCCGATTAGATCATTTCATATTTTGGTTTATTTAAGAATTCAGAAAAATTCTATCACATTTGTTCAATTTACGTCGCTCCTATTTCAGATAGCTTATTGGGCTAAGAGGCATCTCAAAGAGCATGAAATGACGAGAGAAATGCAGTATTAAACTTCTAGGGTAGGGAAAAAAGAGACCCGATTAGATCATTTTATATTATGGTTAATTTAAGAATTCAGCAAAATTCTATCACATTTGTTCAATTTACGTCGCTCCTATTTCAGATAGCATACTGGGCTAGGCGGCATCTTAAAGCGCGTGGAATGGCTAGTAAAATGCAATTCTAAGCTTCTATGATAGGGCAATCAGAGACCCGATTAGATCATTTTATATTTTGTTCAATATAAGATTTCAGGGAAATTCTATCACATTTGTTCAATTTACGTCGCTCCTATTTCAGACAGCGTATTGGGCTACGCGGCATCTCAAAGCGCATGAAATGGCGAATACAATGCACTATTAAACTTCTAAGCTAGGGAGAACAGAGACCCTATTAGATCTTTTACATTATGGTTAATAAAAGAATTCAGCGAAATTCTATCACATTTGTTCAATTTACGTCGCTCCTATTTCAGATAGCGTATTGGGCTAAGCGGCATCTCAAAGCGCATGAAATGGCGAATGAAATGCACTATTAAACTTCTAGGCCAGGGCGAACAGAGACCCGGTTAGATCATTTTACATTATCGTTAATAAAAGAATTCAGCGAAATTCTATCACATTTGTTCAATTTACATCGCTCCTATTTCAGATAGCGTATTGGGCTAAGCGGCATCTCAAAGCGCATGAAATGACGAGTAAAATGCACTATTAAACTTCTAGGGTAGGGCAAACAGAGACCCGATTAGATAATTTTATATTATAGTTAATTTAAGAATTCAGCGAAATTCTATCACATTTGTTCAATTTACGTCGCTCCTATATCTGATAGCGTAATGGGCTAAGCGGCATCTCAAAGCGCATGAAATGGCGAGTGAAATGCACTATCAAACTTCTAGGATAATTCAAACAGAGACCCGATTAGATCATTTTATATTACGGTTAATATAAGAATTCAGCGAAATTCTATCACATTTGTTCAATTTACGTCTCCCCTATTTCAGATAGCGTATTGGGCTACGCGGCATCACAAAGCGCATGAAATGACGAGTGAAATGCACGATTAAACTTCTAGGGTAGGGCGAACAGAGCCCGAACAGATCATTTTCCATTAAGGTTAATATAAGAATTCAGGGAAATCTGTCACATTTGTTCAATTTACGTCGCTCCTATTTCAGATAGCGTACTGGGCTAGGCGGCATCTTAAAGCGCAGGAAATGACGAGTGAAATGCACTATTAAACTTCTAGGGTAGGGCGAACAGAGACCCGATTAGATCATTTTACATTAATGTTAATATGAGAATTCAGCGAAATTCTATCACATTTGTTCAATTTACGTCGCTCATATTTCAGATAGCGTATTGGGCTATGCGGCATCTCAAAGCACATGCAATGGCGAGTAAAATAGACTATTAACCTTCTATGATAGGGCAATCAGAGACCAGACTAGATCATTTTATACCTTGGTTAATATAAGAATTCAGCGAAATTCTATCACATTTGTTAAATTTACGTTGCTCCTATTTCAGATAGCTTATTGGGCTTAGCGGCATCTCAAAGCGCATGAAGTGTCGAGTGAAATGCCCTATTAAACTTCTTGGGTAGGGCAAACAGAGACCCGATTAGATCATTTTATATTATGGTTAATTTAAGAATTCAGCGAAATTTTATCACATTTGTTCAATTTACGTCGCTCCTATTACAGGTAGCTTATTGGGCTCAGCGGCATCTCAGAGCGCATGAAATGACGAGTGAAATGCACTATTAAACTTCTAGGCTATGGCGAACGGAGACCCGAACAGATCATTTTACATTATGGTTAATAAAAGAATTCAGCGAAATTCTATCACATTTGTTCAATTTACGTCGTTCCTATTTCAGATAGCGTCCTGGGCTAAGCGGCATCTAAAAGCGCATGAAATGGCGGGTAAAATGCAATACTAAACTTCTAGGATAAGGCAAACAGAGACCCGATTAGATTATTTTATATTACGGTTAATATAAGAATTCAGCGTAATTCTATCACATTTGTTCAACTTACGTCGCTCCTAATTTAGATAGCGCACTGGGCTAGGCGGCATCTTAAAGCGCGTGGAATGGCGAGTAAAATGCGCTGCTAAACTTCCATGATAGGGCAATCAGAGACCCGATTAGATCATTTTATATTTTGTTTAATATAAGATTTCAGGGAAATTCTATCACATTTGTTCAATTTACGTCGCTTCTATTTCAGATAGCGTATTGTGCTAAGCGGCATCTCAAAGCGCATGAAATGGCGAGTGGAATGCACTATTAGACTTCTATGGTAGGGCGGACAGAGACCCGATTGGATCATTTTACATTAAGGTTAATATAAGAATTCACGGGAATTCTATCACATTTGTTCAATTTACGTCGCTCCTATTCCAGATAGCGTATTGGGCTAAGCGGCATCTCAAAGCGCATGAAATGGCGAGTAAAATGCACTATTAAACTTCTAGGGTACGGCGAACAGAGACCCGATTAGATCATTTTACATTAAGGTTAATATAAGTATTCTGCGAGATTCTACCACATTTGTTCAATTTGCGTCGCTCCTATTTCAGACAGCGTACTGGGCTAGGCGGCATCTTAAGGCGCGTGGAATGGCGAGTAAAATGCACTATTAAACTTCTATGGTAGGGAAACCAGAGACCCGATTAGATCATTTTATATTAAGGTTACTTTAAGAATTCAGCGAAATTCTATCACATTTGTTCAATTTACGTCGCTCCTATTTCAAATAGCTTATTGTGCGAAGCGGCGTCTCAAAGCGCATGAAATGACGAGTGAAATGCACTATTAAACTTCTAGGGTAGGGCAAACAGAGACCCGATTAGATCATTTGATATTATGGTTAATTTAAGAATTCAGCGAAATTCTATCACATTGGTTCAATTTACGTCGCTCCTATTTCAGATAGCGTATTGGGATAAGCGGCATCTCAAAGCGCATGAAATGGCGAGCAAAATGCACTATTAAACTTCTAGGGTAGGGCGAACAGAGGCCCGATTAGATCATTTTACATTAAGGTTAATATAAGTATTCAGCGAGATTCTATCACATTTGTTCAATTTACGTCGCTCCTATTTCAGGCAGCGTACTGGGCTAGGCGGCATCTCAAACCGCATGAAATGGCGAGTAAAATGCACTATTAACCTTCTATGATAGGGCAATCAGAGACCAGACTAGATCATTTTATACCTTGGTTAATATAAGAATTCACAGAAATTCTATCACATTTGTTAAATTTACGTCGCTCCTATTTCAGATAGCCTACTGGGCTAAGCGGCATCTCAAAGCGCATGAAATGGCGTGCAAAATGCACGATTAAACTTCTAGGGTAGGGCAAACAGAGACCCGATTAGATCATTTTATATTTTGTTTAATATAAGAATTCAGCGAAATTCTATCACATTTGTTCAATTTACGTCGCTCCTATTTCAGACAGCTTATTGGGCTTAGCGGCATCTCAAAGCGCATGAAATGGCGAACAAAATGCACTATTAAACTTCTAGGCTAGGGCGAACAGAGACCAGATTAGATCATTTTATATTTTGGTTAATATAAGAATTCTGCGAAATTCTATCACATTTGTTCAACTTACGTCGCTCCTATTTCAGATAGCTTATTGTGCTTAGCGGCATCTCAAAGCGCATGAAGTGACGAGTGAAATGCACTATTAAACTTCTAGGGTAGGGCAAACAGAGACCCGATTATATCATTTTACATTATGGTTAATGTATGAATTCAGCGAAATTCTATCACATTTGTTCAATTTACGTTGCTCCTATTTCAGATAGCGTATTGGGCTACGCGGCATCTCAAAGCGCATGAAATGGCGAATAAAATGCACTATTAAACTTCTAGGCTAGGGCGAACAGAGACCCGATTAGATCATTTTACATTCTGGTTAATAAAATAATTCAGCGAAATTCTATCACATTTGTTCAACTTTCGTTGCTCCTATTTCAGATAGCGTATTGGGTTAAGCGGCATCTCAAAGCGCATGAAATGGCGAGTAAAATACACTATTAAACTTCTAGGGTAGGGTAAACAGGGACCCGATCAGATCATTTTATATTATCGTTAATTCAAGATGTCAGCAAAATTCTATCACATTTGTTCAATTTACGTCGCTCCTATTTCAGATATCGTATTGGGCTAAGCGGCATCTCAAAGCGCATGAAATGGCGAGTAAAATGCACTGCTAAACTTGTAGGGTAGGGCAAACAGGGACCCGATTAGATCATTTTATATTATCGTTAATTCAAGATGTCAGCAAAATTCTATCACATTTGTTCAATTTACGTCGCTCCAATTTCAGATAGCGTACTGGGCTAGGCGGCATCTTAAAGCGCATGAAATGACGAGTGAAATTCACTATTAAACTACTATGATAGGGTAATCAGAGACCCGACTAGATTATTTTATATTTTGGTTAATATAAGAATTCAGCGAAATTCTATCACAATTGTTCAATTTACGTCGCTCCTATTTCAGATAGCGTATTGGGCTAAGCGGCATCTCAAAGCGCATGAAATGGTGAGTAAAATGCACTATTAATCTTCGAGGGTGAGGCAAACAGAGACCCGATTAGATCATTTTATAATACGGTTAATATAAGAATTCAGCGTAAGTCTATCACATTTGTTCAATTTACGTCGCTCCTATTTCAGATAGCTTATTGGGCTAAGCGGCATCTCAAAGCGCATGAAATGACGAGCGAAATGCACTGTTAAACTTCTAGGGTAGGGCGAACAGAGAACCGATTAGATCATTTTACATTAAGGTTAATATGAGAATTCAGGGAAATTCTATCACGTTTTTCAATTTACGTCGCTCCTATTTCAGATAGCGTATTGGGCTAAGCGCCATCTCAAAGCGCATGAAATGGCGAGTAAAATGCACTATTAAACTTCTAGGGTAGGGCAAACAGAGACCCGATTAGATCATTTTATATTATGGTTAATTTAAGAATTCAGCCAAATTCTATCACATTTGTTCAATTTACGTCGCTCCTATTTCAGATAGCTTATTGGGCTAAGCGCCATCTCAAAGCGCATGAAATGGCGAGCAAAATGCACTGTTAAACTTGTAGGGTAGGGCAAACAGAGACCCGATTAGATCATTTTATATTATGGTTAATTTAAGATGTCAGCAAAATTCTGTCACATTTGTTCAATTTACGTCGCTCCAATTTCAGATAGCGTACTGGGCTAGGCGGCATCTTAAAGCGCGTGGAATGGCGAGCAAAATGCACTATTAAACTTCTATGATAGGGCAATCAGAGACCCGACTAGATCATTTTATATTTTGGTTAATATAAGAATTCAGCGAAAATCTATCACAACTGTTCTATTTACGTCGCTCCTATTTCAGATAGCGTATTGGGCTAAGCGGCATCTCAAAGCGCATGAAATGGCGAGTGAAATGCACTATTACACTTCTAGGGTAGGGCGAACAGAGACCCGATTAGATCATTTTACATTAAGGTTAATATAAGTATTCAGGGAAATTCTATCACATTTGTTCAATTTACGTCGCTCCTATTTCAGATAGCGTATTGGGCTAAGCGGCATCTCAAAGCCCATGAAATGGCGAGTGAAATGCACTGTTAAACTTCTAGGGTAGGGCAAACAGAGACCCGATTAGATCATTTAATATTTTGGTTAATATAAGAATTCAGAAAAATTCTATCACATTTGTTCAATTTACGTCGCTCCTATTTCAGATAGCGTATTGGGCTAAGCGGCATCTCTAATCGCATGAAATGGCGAGTAAAATGCACTATTAAACTTCTAGGATAAGGCAAACAGAGACCCGATTAGATCATTTTATATTATGGTTAATTTAAGAATTCAGCCAAATTCTATCACATTTGTTCAATTTACGTCGCTCCTATTTCAGATAGCGTATTGGGCTAAGCGCCATCTCAAAGCGCATGAAATGGCGAGTAAAATGCACTATTAAACTTCTAGGGTAGGGCAAACAGAGACCCGATTAGATCATTTTATATTATGGTTAATTTAAGAATTCAGCCAAATTCTATCACATTTGTTCAATTTACGTCGCTCTTATTTCAGATAGCGTACTGGGCTAGGAGGAATCTTAAAGCGCGTGGATTGGCGAGTAAAATGCACTATTAAACTTCTATGATATGGCAATCAGAGACCCGATTAGATCATTTTATATTTTGGTTAATATAAGTATTCAGGGAAATTCTATCACATTTGTTCAATTTACGTTGCTCCTATTTCAGATAGCGTATTGGGCTAAGTGGCATCTCAAAGCGCATGAAATGGCGAGTAAAATGCACTGCTAAACTTGTAGGGTAGGGCAAACAGAGTCCGATTAGATCATTTTATATTACGGTTAATATAAGAATTCAGCGTAATTCTATCACATTTGTTCAACTTACGTCGCTCCTACTTCAGATAGCGTACTGGGCTCGGCGGCATCTTAAAGCGCGTGGAATGGCGAGTAAAATGCACTACTAAACTTCTATGATAGGGCAATCAGAGTCCCGTTTAGATCATTTTATATTTTGTTTAATATAAGATTTCAGGGAAATTCTATCACATTTGTTCAATTTACGTCGCTCCTATTTCAGATAGCGTATTGGGCTAAGCGGCATCTCAAATCACATGAAATGGCGAGTAAAATGCACCATTAAACTTCTAGGGTAAGGCAAACAGAGACCCGATTAGATCATTTTATATTATGGTTAATTTAAGAATTCAGCCAAATTCTATCACATTTGTTCAATTTACGTCGCTACTATTTCAGATAGCGTATTGGGCTAAGCGCCATCTCAAAGCGCATGAAATGGCGAGTGA